>PTEX01000045.1:4543576-4655492 GCA_003342815.1 Eudromia elegans | reverse complement strand
CCCAAATGAAATGTAGCAGCAGATTCAGAGTGGTTATAGAAGCATCTTTGCCGTTTAGGCAACACCAGTCCTGCTGAGCCCAAGTTAATGGGCCAGGGTTACAGTTAGGGTTAGGGTTAGGGTTAGGGTAAAGAGAGAGACAAAGCTTAGAATCCTAAGGAGAGTTGCATTGAAATGACCTTCCCAAAAGAAACGTAGCAGCGGATTCCGACTGGTTCTCGGAGCATCTTGGTCTTTTAGGCAGTACTAGTCCTGCTTAGCCCAAGCTTATGGGCTAGCGTTAGAGTTAGGGTTAGGGTTAGGGTTAAGAGAGGGAGAAAGCGTGAAGTCCTATGGAGATCAGGATTGAAATATTTTTCCCAGAGGAAATAGAGCAGTGGGTTCAGAGCGGGGCTATGAGCATCTTGGTCTTTTAGGCAACACTAAGACGGCTTAGCCCAAACTAAGAGTTAGGGTCAGGGCTAGGGTTAGCGTTAAGAGATAGACAAGGCTTGGAATCCTAAGGAGTGTTCNCCCAAATGAAATGTAGCAGCAGATTCAGAGTGGTTATAGAAGCATCATTGCCTTCAAAGCAACCCTAGTCCTGCTGAGCCCAAGTTAATGGGCCAGGGTTACAGTTAGGGTTAGGGTTAGGGTTAAGAGAAGGAGAAAGCGTGAAGTCACATGGAGATCTGGATTGAAATATTCTTCCCAGAGGAAATAGAGCAGTGGGTTCAGAGCGGTTCTCGGAGCATCTTGGTCTTTTAGGCAACACTAAGACGGCTTAGCCCAAATTAATCGCCTAGGGTTAGGGTTAGAGTTAGGGTCAGGGTTAGGGTTAGCGTTAAGAGATAGACAAGGCTTGGACTCCTAAAGAGTGTTCCATTGAAATGTCCTGCCCAAAAGAAATGTAGCAGCGGATTCAGAGTGGTGATCAGAGCATTTTTGCCTTTTAGGCAACCCTAGTCCTGCTGTGCCCAAGTTAATGGGCCCGGGTTGCAGTTAGGGTTAGGGTTGGGGTTAGGATTAAGAGAGGGACAAAGCTTGGAATCCTAAGGAGAGTTGCATTCAAATGACCTTCCCAAAAGAAACTTAGCAGCGGATTCCGAGCGGTTCTCGGAGCATCTTGGTCTTTTAGACAGCACTAGTCCTACTGAGCCCAAGCTAATGGGACAGGGTTAGCGTTAGTTTTAGGGTTAGCGTTAAGAGAGAGACAAGGCCTGGAATCCTAAGGAGTGTTCCATTGAAATGACCTGCCCAAATGAAATGTAGCAGCAGATTCAGAGTGGTTATAGAAGCATCTTTGCCGTTTAGGCAACACCAGTCCTGGTGAGCCCAAGTTAATGGGCCAGGGTTACAGTTAGGGTTAGGGGTAGGGTTAGGGTTAAGAGAGAGACTAAGCTTGGAATCCTAAGGAGAGTTGCATGGAAATGGCCTTCCCAAAGGTAATATAGCAGCGGATTCAGAGTGGTTATCGGAGCATCTTTGCGTTTTAGGCAGTACTAGACCTGCTGAGCCCACGCTAATGGGCTAACGTTAGAGTTAGGGTTAGAGTTTGGGTTAGGGTTAAGAGAGGGAAAAAGCGTGAAGTCACATGGAGATCTGGATTGAAATATTCTTCCCAGAGGAAATAGAGCAGTGTTTTCAGAGCGGTGCTATGCGCATCTTGGTCTTTAAGGCAGCACTAAGCCGACTTAGCCCAAGTTAATAGGCCAGGGTTAGCATTAGGTTTAGGGTTAGCGTTAAGAGATAGACAAGGCTTGGAATCCTAAGGAGAGTTTCATTGAAATGACCTTCCCAAAAGAAATGTAGCAGCGGATTCCGAGTGGTTTTCGGAGCATCTTGGTCTTTTAGGCAGCACTAGTCCTACTGTGCCAAAGCCAATGCGCTACCGTAAGAGTTAGGGTTAGGGTGAAGTTTAGGTTTAGCGTTAATAGAGGGAGAAAGCGTGAAGTTTGGAATCTTAAGGAGAGTTGCATTGAAATGACCTTATCAAAGGAAATATAGCAGCAGATTCAGAGTGGTTATAGAAGCATCTTTTCCGTTTAGGTAACACCAGTCCTGCTGAGCCCACGTTAATGCGCCAGGGTTACAGTTAGGGTTAGGGTTAAGAGAGGTTCAAAGCTTGGGAGTCCTATGGATAGTTCTTTGAAATGACCTTCCCAAATTTAATGTAGCAGTGGACTCTGCGTTCTTATCAGAGCATTTTTGCCTTTTAGGCAGCGCCAGTCTTGCTGAGCCCAAGGTAATGGACAAGGATTAGGGTTAGGGTTAGATTTAAGGTTAAGGGAGAGACAAGTCTTGGAACCCTAAGCAGAGTTGCTTTGAAATGACCTTCTCAAAGGAGGTGTAGCAGCGGATTCAGAGCGGTGCTTAGAGCGTTATTGCCTTTTAGAAAACACCAGTCCTGCTGAGCCCAAGTTAATGGGCCAGGGTTACAGTTAGGGTTTAGGTTATGGTTTTGGTTAAGAGAGAGACAAAGCATGGAATCCTAAGGAGAGTTGCATTGAAATGACCTTCCGAAAAGAAATGTATCAACGGGTTCAGAACGATGCTAAGAGCATCTTGCTCTTTTAGCAACATTAATCCTGCTGATCCAAAGTTAATGGGCCAGTGTTACATTTAGGTTTAGGTTTAGGGTTAGGGTTAAGATAGAGACAAAGCTTGGAATCCTATGTAAATTTGCATTCAAATGACCTTTCCAAAGGAAATATAGCAGCGGATTCAGAGTGGTTAAGGGAGCATCTTGGCCTTTGAGGCAACACTAGTCCTGCTGAGCCCAAGGTAATGGGCCAGGGTTAGGGTTAGGATTAGGGTTAGAGTTAAGGTAAAGAGAGAGACAAATCTTGGAATCCTAGGAGAGTTGCATTGAAATGACCTTCCCTAAGGAAATACTGCTGCGGATTCAGAGTGGTTATCAGAGCATCTTTGCGTTTTAGGCAGCACTAGTCCTTCGGAGCCCAAGCTAATGGGCTAACGTTAGAGTTAGGGTTAGGGTTAAGGTTAAGAGAGGGAGAAAGCGTGAAGTCCTATGGAGATCTGGATTGAAATATTCTTCCCAAAGTAAATATAGCAGTGGGTTTAGGGCGGTGCTATGAGCATCTTCAGCTTTTATGCAGCACTAAGTCCGATTATTCCACGCTAATGGGCTAGAGTTAGGGTTAAGAGAGACACAAAGCCTGGAATCCTAAGGAGTGTTGCATTGAAATCACCTTCCCAAAAGTAATGTAGGGTTAGGTTTAGGGTTAGGTTAGATTTAGGTTAAGAAATGTAGAAAGATTAAAGTCCTAATAGAGATCTGGATTGAAATATCCTTTCCAAAGGAAATATAGCAGTCGATTTAGAGCTTTGCTCGGAACTTCTTGGTCTTTTAGGCAGCACTAATCCTGCAAACCCAAGCTAATGGGCTAGGGTTAGTTTTAGGGTTAGAATTACGTTTAACGTTAGGGTTAAGAGAAGGAGAAAGTGTGGAGTTCTAAGGAGAGTTGCTTTGAAATGTCCTGTCCGAAGGAAATGTTATAGCGCATTCGTAGTGGTGTTTGAACCAGCTTGCCCTTTCAGGAGTCTCTGGGCCTGCAGAGCCTAGCTTATGTGCTCTACTTACGGTTGGGAGTAATGTTAGTGTTAAGGAAGAGAGAAATCGAATAGTGTAATTGTGAATGCAGGTGAAATGACCTTGGCAACGGAAATGTGGAGACATATTTTGTGTGGCTCGGGTCATGTTTACCTTTTAGGGAGCACTAGCCTCAGTAAGGCCAGGCTCATGGACTAGGGTTAGGGTTAGGGTTAGGTTTAAGTGAGAGAGAAAGCGTGGAGTCCTATGGAGACCTGGATTGAAATATGCTTCCCAAAGGAAATGTCGCAGTCGATTCAGAGTGGTGCTCCGAGGATCTTCGTCTTTTAGGCAGCACTGGGCCTGCTGAGCCCAAGCTAATGGGCTGTGGTTAGGGTTAGGTTTAGATTAGGGTCAATATTAGGGTTAGGGTTCAGAGAGGGAGAAAGCGTGGATTCGTATGGAGTGTTGGTTTGAAATGGCCTTGCCAAAGGGAATGTAACAGCGAATTCGTAGTGGTGTTCAGAGTATCTGGGCCTTTCAGGCATCACTAGACCTGCTGAGCCCAACTTATGGAATCGGCTTATGGTTAGGGCTAGAGTTAGTGTTAATAAAGAGATAAATCGTAGAGTGTAATGGTGAATGCAGGTGAAATGACCTTGCCAATGGAAATGTGGAGGAATATCTTGTGTTGCTTGGGTCTTGTTTACCTTTTAGTGAGCACTAGCCTTGGTAAGACCAGGCTCATGGACTAGTGTTAGGGTTAGTGCTAGGGTTAGGTTTAAGTGAGAGAGAAAGTGTGGAGTCTGATGGAGACCTGGATTGAAATATTCTTTCCAAAGGAAATGTAGCAGCGGATTCAGAGCCATGCTCGGAGCATCTTGGTCTTTTAGAGAGCACTAGTCTTGCTGAGCTCAAGCTAATGTGCTAGGATTAGGGTTGGGGGTAGTGTCAGGATTAAGAGAGAGAGAAAGCGTAGAGTGGAAAGGTGAATGCAGTTGAAAAGACCTTCCCAAAGGAAATGTAGCGACATGTTCTGTGTGGTGCTCGGGGCATCTTAATCTTTTTCTCTAGACTTACTAGATAACACCAGGCTCAGGGGTGAGTTTAGAGTTAGACCTAGGTTTAGGGTTAAGAGAGGGAGAAAGCCTGGAGACCTATGGATAGTTGTATAAAAATGGGCTACAAAAAAAAGAAATGTAGCAGCGGATTCATAGCGGTTCCTCGAGTATCTTTTCCTTTTAGGCAGTACTTGACCTGCTCATCCCAAGCTTATGGCCTTGTTTCAGTGCTAGGGCTAGGGTTAAGATAGAGAGTAGGTAAAAAGTGCACTGCAGAGAGTAGGTAAAAAGTGAATGCACTCTAATGGCCTTGCTAAAGGAAACGTAGCAGACTATTCTGTTTGGTGGACTTCTCCCTATTAAAAACACAGCATGATGCTGCCTGTCTCAATCAGCAGCAGGATGCCAAAGGGTCAAAAGAAGATTCAGCCACTAAAGCCAGAAGTACCTAGTCGTTCCCTGGCAGTGCTCAAGAAATGTATGGATGAAGCACCTAGGGATATCGTTTAGCAGGATGATGTTTTAGTGTTTATGGTTGGACTTGATTATTTCGAAGGTTGTTTCCATTAGAATGTTTCTGTGCTCGCGTCATCTTTAAGTTTTAGGCAGCACTAGGCTTGGTAAGGCCAGGTCCAGGCATTTGGGTAGGGTTAGGGTTAGGGTTAATAGAGAGAGAAAACGTGGAGTCCTATGGAGAGTTGCACTGAAATGGCCTTGCCAAAGGAAATGTAGCAGTGGATTCAGAGTGGTGATCGGAGCATCTTGGCCTTTTAGACAGCTCTAGTCCTGCTGAGCCCAAGTTTATGGGCTCAGTTTACGGTTAGGCCTAGGGTTAAGGTTAAGGAAGAGAGAAAGCACAGAGTGCAATGGCTAATGCGACTGAAATGACCTTGCCAAAGTAAATATGGAGACATATTTTGTGTGTTGTTCGGGTCATGTTTACCTTTTAGGAAGCACTAGCTTTGGTAAGGGCAGGCTCATGGACTATGATTAGGGCTAGGGTTAGGATTAAGAGAGAGAGAAAGTGTGGAATGCAATGTTGAATGCAGTTCAAATGGCATTGCCAAAGGAAATGTAGCAGCAGATTCAGGGTGATACTCGGAGCATCTTTGTCTTTTAGGCAGCACTAGGCTTGTTAAAGGCCAGGCTCAAAGGCTAGGGTTATGGTTAGGGCTAGAGTTAGGATTAAAAGAGCAGGAAAGCGTGGAATCCTATAGAGAGATGAATTGAAATGACCTTACCAAATTAAATATAGAGGTGAATTCAGAGTGGTTCTCAGTTCATCTTTGCATTTTAGGTAGCACTAGTCCGTCTGAGCCCAAGATTATGGGATAGGGTTAGGTTTAGGGCTAGGGTTAAGGTTAAGGAAGAGGTAAAACATGTAGTCTTATGGAGAGATGGATTGAAATCAACTTGCCAAAGTAAATGCAGAGGTGGAATCAGAGTGATGCTCAGAATATCTTTGCTTTTTAGGCAGCACTAGGCTTGTTGAGTTCAAGCTTATGTGCTCCGGTTAGGGTTAGTGTTAAGAGAGAGAAAAAGCACAGAGTGCAATTGTGAATGCAGTTGAAATGGTCTTGCCAAAGGAAATATAGCGGCCTATTCTGTGTGGTGCTTGGGTCATCTTTACCTTTTAGGGAGCACTAGGCTTGGTAAGGTCGGGCTCAAAGACTAGTGTTAGGGTTAGGGCTAGTGTTAAATTTAAGGAGGAAAGCATGGTATCCTATGGAGAGTTGGATTGAAATGGCCTTTCCAAAAGAAATGTAGCAATGATTCAGAGTGGTCCTCTGAGGATCTTTGCATTTTAGGCAGCCCTAGGTCTGCTCAGCCCATGCTTATGGGCTAGGGTTAGGACTGAGATTAGAGCTAAGAGAGAGAGAAAGTTAGAGTGCAATGGTGAATGCAGTTTAAATTGTGTTGCCAAAGGAAATTTAGCGGCATATTCTGTGTGGCACTTGGTTCATTTTTACCTTTTAGGGAGCTCTAGTCCTGCTGACCCCAACCTTATAAGCTAGGGCTAGGGTTAGGTTTAAGGTTAAGAGAGAGAGAAAATGTGGAGTCCTATGGAGAGTTGGATTGAAGCAGTCTTTCCCAAGGAAATGTAGAAATCAATTCAGAGTGTTACTCGTGTCATCTTTACCTTTCAGGGAGCACTAGGCTTGGTAAGACCAGGCTTAGGGGCTCGGATTAGGGTTAAGGCTAGTGTTAGGGTAAAGGAAGAGAGATATCGTGGAGTCCTATGGAGACCTGGATTGAAATGGTCTTGCCAAAGGAAATGTAGCAACAGATTAAGAGTGGTGCTTGTAGCAACTGCGCTTTTTAGGCAGCACTAGATCTGCTGAGCCCAAGGTTATGGATAGGGTTACAGTTAGGGCTAGATTTAGGGTTATAGAGAGAGTGGTTTGCAAGGTGTATTGAGGACTGGCTGGATGGCAGGTCCCAGAGAGTCTTGATAAATAGCGTAGAGTCTGGTTGGAGACCTGTGTCTAGTGATGCCCCCAGGAGGCCAGTCCTGGGCTTGGTGCTGTTCAAGTTCTTCCTCAACTACTTGGATGAGGGCACAGAGTGCACCCTGAGGAAGTTCATGCATGACACCAAACCAGGTGGAGTGACTGACACCACAGAGGGCTGTGCTGTCATGCAGAGGGACTTGGACAGGTTGGAGAGTTGGGCAGAGAGGAATCTGATGAGGTTCAATGAGGAGAAGCTTAGGGTCCTGCACTTGGGCAGGAATAACCCCAGGCACCAGTATATATTACGTGCCAACCTGATGGGTAGCAGTTTCACGGAGAGGGACTTGGAGGTTCTAGTTGACAACAAGTTGACCATGAGGCAGCAATGTGCCCTTGTGGCCAAGAAGGTCAATGGGATCCTGACCTGCATCAGAATGAGCATTGCCAGCAGGTAGAGGGAGATGATCCTGCCCCTCTGCACAGCCCTAGTGAGGCCACACATAGAGTACTGTGTGCAGTTTTGGGCTGCCCAGGACAAGAGGGACGTGGACCTTCTAGAGAGGGTCCAGAGATGAGCGACCATGATGATCGAGGGACTTGAGCACCTACCGTATGAGGACAGGTTAAACGAGCTGGGCCTGTTTAGCTTAGAGAAGAGAAGGATGAGAGAGGATCTAATCAATATGTATAAATGTATAAATACCTGAGGTATGATTGTAGGGAGGAAATGGCTAACCTGTTTTCCGTAGTGGCTGGTGATAGGACAAGGTGCAATGGTTTTAAATGAAACATAGGGAGCTTCATCTCTATGTGAGAAAGAACTTTACTGTGAAGATGACAGAGCCCTGGCACAGGCTGCCCAGAGAGGTTGCGGAGTCTCCCTCTCTGGAGATCTTTAAAACCCAACTGGATGCCATTCTGTGCCCCATGCTCTAGGAGTCCCTGCTGGAGCAGGGTGGATTGGACTAGATGGTCTCTAGAGGTCCCTTCCAACCCTAAAGATTCTGTGATTCTTTGAATTATGATTCTACTTTGTTTTCCACTTTTAAGGGACCTTCCTCCAGAAAAGAGAGAGAGCATGAATCCAAAATTGGCAAGAACAGCCTATCTACTGCTCTAATGATTTCTAACCTTTTTTTTTACAATTTTATTTTACTTAAACCATAAGCTGATAAGTAAGAGGTAGCAGGAGAATGACTGTGAGTCATACTGAGCAGTCGGTTGTTGCAAGAATTTAATATGGAAATTACATTAAGAGAGCCTGATATTTCAGCCTGAAAGCTTGAAAGAAGCTGTTCAAAGATGTGCCCAACTGCAAAAGACAACTTTGCTCACCAGACAAAATTTTATTTCCCTCTTCTATTTTTGCTTCTTCTTAGCAGATGTTATTTCTTCTTGAAGCCCCAGGGAGTAAAGGTAAAAATAACACCATAAAGAAGTAGGGTTCCAGGAGCATTTTTAGAAGATCTGTTTCACTTCATCTGTATTTCATTGTTTGTATGATCTCACTGTGGGCTTTTAGCTGCTGCCAGTACATCTCTATAATTGACTTAGTGCTAATATGGAATTAGTTTCAATAAAATAGACATAGAAAATATTAGGCCAGTATTCCGAAGGTGTGGCTGGAGAGGTGTTTCAGGTGTTTACAATGAAATTCGACTTGAAATCTCCAAGAGTAATTTAATTTCTACTGCCTTCTTTGTATCTGCCCATCCTCTTACTGCAAAGCTGCAAGCCCAGTCCCATTCCTCCTATTAATTCTGATGTGGAACTTGTAGGCCCAGTCCCATTCCTCCTTTTAATTCTGATTTTGAACTTGTAGGAAAAAAAATGTACTCTTGCCTACAGTTCTGAGGAATCTCTATCCTGAGCAGAGATTGTGGGTCATAGTGAATTACAGGATAAGTGTGGTTGGTTGGTGTTGGTAGAAACAAATACAATCCTGTGGGAAAGGCAGAACTAGTAGAAGAATTTTGTTACATATCTTTTCTAATTTCTTTGCAACAAAATTACTTACATATTCCCCCTCTCCTGGAACTGTGTATGTCAGCATATTGCTCACACTGTTAATTAATGCAAAGTACAATGATCATTTGTTAAATATTATGTTTGGAAAACACCATTGTATTCTGTGTATATTCCTGTACTAGGAGTCTCACAGGCAAAGACTGTCTGTGTTTCCAATAATACTAAATATGGTAAAAATGGTAAACCAATCTCTAAGTAAAAAAGAACAGCAGGTGGAAGTCAGAGGAAAGGTTCACAGGTCAGCAAAATAAGAGCATGATATTTAGTGAAGGCAGTATTTTTAGCCTGAAGATTCCAAATAGCTGTCTGCAGTTTCTGCATCACTTCCCCACCATATTACCAAACTAACATCAAAAAATTTAACTGCATAAAAAGACCTCTTTTATACTTGCAGAAATGTGATCCTCAGTTGAACACAGTATTCTGTCTGCCAGGTAAAAGGTGGAAAACATTTTTTTTTCTCTAAAGCTTCTTGTTTGATTTCCCATCACTGCTTTTTCAAGGCAGTTTTTGTTAACGACGAAATAGAATGTAGGACACAACATTTTTAAGAGAATAATTATGGAAAGTGGGATTTTGTTAAACCTCTTCTGTGACTCCTTCTTCAAAGTATTATTGTTAAAATGGGGAGCACATAAATGTTTTCCTACTACTGTAGGGTCTCTGAAGCCCTTTGGAGTCTTTACTGGTATCTTATGGGTTCTAGATACAGCCTTATAAACCTGTTTACCAGGTAGGTTTACAATATTGATCATGACTTCAGTACAAACGGATGTTCTTTCTATAAATCTTAACGATTTTCCAGGCTTTTCTATTATATATGTGTCTAAGGATTAATCTACACCACCTTAAGCCTGAGACAGCTTCGAGCAGAGGCGGGGGCCAGAAAAACCCTGCAGAGGCCTCACCAACTCATTTCTCCTGATGCTCAATTCAGAACCCCCTCAAGCAACCAGCAATATTTTCAGCTCAATGAGGCTGGGAACACTCTTCTGCTGAGTGAGGCAGGAAGCAACTGCTTTCATAAGCTCCTAAGGTTCGACCAGTTGGTGTTCAAGAGTGACAAAACATGATTAATCTTGAGAACTGTTTCCAAGTGTAAATCTCCAAGAGTCGCATTTCACACAGGACCAGTCTTCGAGGATACAAGCAGTCATCCAGTAACTTAGAGTTTTTGCCAATGATGAAAGATAGTTCTGTCTCTCCCTTTCATACATACACATAGGTCTTGTTAAAAAAACTCCCAGATGCTGGCAAAAAACACAGGTAATAATTAACTGTTTACTATAAAACTCACTCTTGAACATGGGCTAAATTCTCTAAGCCATTTCACATGTTTTGAGAGAGCCGTGCCAAGAATGAGGATGGAGGTCTCTGGGCATTGTCTCATGAGATGTTAGGGCAGATATGCACTCTTCTACCTATATACTGTACTCTACCTGTACCTATACCTGTACTCCATCAGAGCATTGCTTACCTTTCTATCCTCAAGGAACAGAAGTTATTTTCAGGCAACTATCCTAATGTTTGCAACTTTTTTGTTTAATTTGATGTTTCCAAGCCAAAAAGAACTGGTTTTGCTTTTACTTCTCTTTCTTTGCTTGCGTCATCACAATTTTGGTATTTGTAGAATTTAAACAAAAGGAAAAAAGAAAAAAGAAAGAATGCAGAGTGTATGTATGCTAACTTGTGTACAAGTTAACTTCCTAACTC
Source organism: Eudromia elegans (assembly GCA_003342815.1). Taxonomy (NCBI): domain Eukaryota; kingdom Metazoa; phylum Chordata; class Aves; order Tinamiformes; family Tinamidae; genus Eudromia; species Eudromia elegans. The sequence continues at coordinate 4,644,705 of PTEX01000045.1, read as the reverse complement.
GCTAAAACTTTAAGTGAATGCATTACTTAAACAATGCTGAAAAGTTCAATTGCCTGATTTTAGAAGGGTACTGGTCTGAGTGACTATTTGCATAGCTTTTGCACCTGCCTGATACTCTTCTTGAACAGCTAAGTCTTTAAGGAGGCAGCTCAGGATCCAAGGGGAAAAAAATCTCACATATACTAATTCCAACCTTTTAAGTTCTACTCTGTGCTAAGGTCTTAAGAAGATTTATATAAAGCCTACAAGTTGTTCCCAGTCCAAATCTTTGACGGCACACTTCAATTTTAAAGCTGCTAATTTTTCAGTTTATCAGCTGGACTGGGAGGGGGAAATAGTGTCTCACTTTTTAAATTCCTGCTTCTGCTCTTCCCTGTCAGAATTACAGCTGTCTCTGCTGTCTCCTCTCAAATCATCCACTTTATTTCTTGACAAACTTGAGCCTTGCATTCTTTCCAGCTAATCCCCCATCTTTCTTCTTTCACATATCCCTAATGCTCTTAGGAACTGTTCTTAACCTCACAAATCTCCCTAAGAGGCAGCAGTAGTCCAGAGTGAGAACCTTGTTTTCATATTTAGCCTTATCGCTGAAAACGCCAAACTCTTGAGCTCATGTGGCACTGGTTGAGTTGTTAGCAGACAGCTTTTTACACTTGGGCCATTTCCATGCCCCACAACACGGTCCAAGAAACAGTGACTGTGTCACAGGCAGGGGCAGAGTTGCTGGGATTTTCACACTGATGTTGCTGCCAGAGAAATTGTTCATTATTGCTTTCACAAAGGCTAGAAACTATACTGCTCTTGCAGCTAGGACAGATTTTGTAAATTATATAATAATAATATATAATAATTATATTTTTTTTCTAATGTAAGTCATTAACTAACGACTTACTGCTTTCATAGGTATGGTCCATCACTCCAGAATCAAGGGCTATGTTCTAGTGGCAAGAAGCACTTCAGTCAAGTGCTCTGGCTTTCTACTTTCAACCTCAGAAGCCAATTAATTCAGATGGTTGTATTTTTAAGGTAAATACTGTCCCCCAAAAAAACTCTTTTGGAAGCCTGGAAAAATACAGATTTTATTTTAATCTGGGACCCTGAATAGAAAAAAAATCTAGATCAATTTGAAGTTCTGAATGTTTCATGTGCTGATTCAGCATCATATTTACCTTTTGTACTTTAAAGGAGTCATGGTCCAGAAAAGTTCCTTTTTCCCCAATATTTATTCTCCCATAGTCCGCCACATACTGCTCACTTAAGACTACTTTGCAGTCATTACTCTCAGATGAAACAAAATGCTCTCTTTTTTTTTTCTTTTTTTTTTGGTTGTTGTTGTTGCATGATATCCTACTGTACGGGAGTTTGTCAATACTTGAAAACGTGAAATTGCTCCATAGTTGGTTAACTGAGAGGGGTTTTCTATCAGTCAACTGTCTAGAAACATTGTGTAGGTATAATGTGCTGACAAGATACTCTGCTGTATCTGACATAAATATTGAGTAGTGCATGCTACCAGTTTTGCACTTGCCTCTTCTCAGCAGGTCAGCTTTGTACTTGTTCAAATATGATATCATTTATTTGTCCTTAGAAATTCCTTCCAAAGAAAAGCAATTTATGACAAAGCATTTCCATGTCCAAAGAGGTCATGAAACTGAGATAAGTGCCGCTGGGACAGCCACCATATTGTCAGGTACTGGGAACAGAGCCAGCATACTCCAGGGCTAAAAGCAACAGTTTTTACAGCTGTTACTAAAGAAAAAAGCTGAATGTGCAGGACTATTGAAGACTTGCATCCTTTGTGAATTTGGCTCAGAATAACTATCACTCATCCATTGTAAGAGATGGAAAAGTCTTTATCTATTGCTAGATGGGGATACCAGGCAAGGATGCCATATGTCATAATGTGATCTGTCTGTATGAGCAGACTCTGAGAAGCTCTAAAATTTGCTGAGCACATCTCTTCAATGCTAAACAACTCTTAGAATTCAGAAAATACATAATTCTTTTCTTAATAACACAGAAACTTACTTGGATGTACATACCTATTTTGCCATTTTCTCAGGAAAAAAAAAAAAAAGATTCTCTTTTAGAAAATCCGTAGCATATATCTTCCTTTTGCTAAGACGGTCTTGGTACTGCTTTGCAGAACACTACTTTTAATGAATATTCTCTTGAAAGAGTCCTATTATTTTTCTATATCCAGACATGTTCCTCATCACTCTGCTTAAACCTGTCATGTAATAAAGCAACATCCTTGTTACAATAAAATGTAGTAATGTTACAATGAAATTTCTCTAATCATTTGAACACAGATATTTATGTTCAACTGTTTTCAACTGTCTCAAAACTAGATAAAAACCAATACCTCTAAAAATTAAAAACTGTTTTTACATTGCCAGCAGATTACTGTCAAAGAAGTATGCTTTTATACCAACTTGGGCACTTGAAGAAAAACACTTCCTATTTTCTGTTGAATTTTGCAAGCTAATTGGATGAAAATTTTGTATCAGCATAAGTACAATCCACATCAGTACACAAATATTAAACATACAGGATATTTTAATAACATCAATCATAGACCCAATTGGGTTGCTCACTGTTCCATTTGCATTTAAGTTATCTATCTCATGCATTGTTAAAAACGAGAGAGATAGTATCAGCTCCAAGCCGCCTGAACACAAATAGATATGGTACACATACTGTGTGGGATATGTGCAGCTATGTCAGGAAAATGACACAAATCAGATGATAGCTAGAGATGGTAATTTATAGATCTCATATTCAAGATGCTCTATTATATGCTAAGCCACTATTAGGTATTCAGGTATTTTTGTAAGACATATCACTTTTTTATTATTCCTATTATAATGTTTTATAATTATTATAAGGTTTATAATTATTCATAATTAAAGGATGTTTCAGTTTGATTACACTTTAAATGTTCCAACATGGAGCAAGAGAATAACTCAAAAAATGAGTACTTGTACTATGACACACTAAGGGAACTGAGATCCTGCACATAGTGGCAGCATGGAGAGGTAAATTACAGAAACAGCTGCTGCTGCTGCTCTCTCTAAAGTTTTTATTCAGTCACCATCACTGCAGGAGATGATCCATAATAATCTGTTTTTATCAGCTCTTATTTTTTTCCTCCAGGAGGAAAAAAAATAAGGAATGATATCTGCTTAGCATTTCACAAACCCAGTTAAAAGGCTGCTTGTATCCCTTTCTTGGGGACCTCTGTGGTATACCTAAGATCTCACATGCCTGAACTGTAACTGTCCATGTTCAAATCCTTGGAGAAGGAACTGCATCTTCCTTTGTGTTTGGCAGTTTATTCTCAAGTAAGTTCATAATGAATGGAAAATTAAAATAGAAACAACCTTATTTTTTTCTTGATTGTTAAAAAGGAAAATGGCTTGAGCGGGTGATCACCAAATTTCTGGTTCTAGCTTTTTCTTCCCTGCTATCTTCTAATTTCTACAGTGAGTTGGGAAAAAAAAAAGTTTTATAATATATACCCTGTAACAAATAGTATGGCTCTATCAAAAGGGCACCCGAGCAATTTCTCTGCCTAATGGAAACTGCTCAAGATCTGATTTTGGCTCAGTGGTTTAGGTCAAAAGAGAGAGAGCTAGATGTAATCACAGCCTGCACACTTGCACAGAGACAGATGGCCAGAATGTACTGTCTAGGGTAATGAATTGCTGTTTCCCAAATCCTAATTAATTTGGAAAAGAAAGGTATGCATGAAGAAGTATTTTTTTTTCCACAGCATTTTTTAACAAGATACAGAAAGTTTGCAGCTCCTGCAAAACAAAATCCAAAGATTCAAGTTTAACAAAGTCAAAATGCATTTTTCAGCAATATCAAGCCAACAGTACAGAGCTCCACAGTTTCTAGGGTTTTAATGTTTTTTTTTTCTCTCTCTCTGTTAGGTTAATGAAGGGATACAGGCTATGGAGTCTGAGCAATAATTAAACTGGGAGCTTCTGAGCTTAAGAACTGGGCCAGAGAGAAAAGGAAGCCACTTCACAAGATGGACATTCAGAGATCCCTAGTGTCAGCAGGTCTTGGGAGATATTTAAGGATAGCGATAGGCATCAGTGAGGCTGGACTTCCCTGTCTTGGGGCAGAAAAAGCGATTGATGAAAACTACCTGCAGTGAGATGTATTAAGCCTGTCTTGCTTGTGATTGACGGATGGCCACCTTCCTTCTGCCCATGTCTGCTCAGAGCTACATTTGGAAGGTCAAAAGCCAGATGAATAGTATTATATCTAATACTAATATGCTTATTTTTAATGTTAATCCACCCAGTGCTCATTTAGCCTTTTCAGAACAACAAAAAATTAGTCCCTACATCAAATGATTTTGAATACTGAACAAGCAGTTAAGGATTCCATGTCTTAGGCTTCAAGCTTGGTTCCTACATACAGCACCTAGACATCGATATATGAAAATTCATTTTCCTTCATTGTTTTTACTTATGTGTGAATAGTATTTGAAAAGTCATTTTTTTTCCTTTATTTTTTCCTAAAGACAAATGTGTCCAATACGAAACTATATGAATGATAGCTGAAGACAATGTACATATGTCTTAGTTGATATATATTGGGTTTGTATGCTTTATTTCTTATCTAAATTCTACCTGCACACTCTACCCGCTTCACCCGTCTGATTAAAACACAGTTTCTTTTCTTTTTTTTTTAATCTATGCTATGTTCTTTCTGAGAACAAATTAGGATTTCTTTTTCTTAAAAATAAAAACATACAATTTGAAGCATATACATCTATTACCAGATAAACATTAAATCTGTTATGCAGGCCAGGTTACATCCTTACATACAGAACCCTCCAAGCAAGGCAAGGAACAAGCCTGCTTAAAAATTATTTTAGACAGCAAATCTGTTTCTATTTTTCTTTCTTGAGAAAATTGTACCTCAAAAATCAGACTTACTGCCAACTAAATCTATACTGAGTAGTGTAGCCAGTAATTTCTTATAAAATTGTTTAATCTTAGAATTTTCTTAGAAAAACAGTCCATTTCCTATTACATTAATAAACACCCTGCTTATGTTCTGCTTTACCACTGGATGGTGCTCTCAACACACTAGTTAACCAATCCCTCAACTGCATTAACCTGGGCTCCCTAGTTAACCAAAAGCAAAAGCCATTTCAAATGCATTTCATTTATAGAGCTATCGCAGAAGTTAAGTGGAAATGACATCCACCTCCCTTCTACAGCAAGGAAGGATGTGGAGGAAAGGTTTGCTCACAGTTCTGAAATTAATCGAAAAAACATACCCTCAGCTTTTAGAAAACCGAAATAAAATACTTTTAGGTTGATAGAACAATTTCACTACATAGAATCCATAATACTGTTAATGGAGCATCTTTCAAGGCTACTGAGCCAGTAGATGCTCAGATGCTGGATGTGATATTCACACTGAAGTTCGAGGGTGCAGAAAAAACACGACAGTTTCATGACCTGAAAAATAATCAGTGAGAGCACAGCACACATACTGCGAGCTGGCAGCAGGTTTCTTTGTGGCTATTTTCCCTAAGTAGGCAGGGCATGAAAGAGCAACATAGATGATAATATATTAAGGTGTTTATTACTTGAAGCTGATATTTACTTTTAAGAATATTTATATTTTGTTTTACAGTCTCATTTGTTTTCTTTTCTCTTCATCTCCATATGATTTCATATATCAGACTTGACTAAAGTGAAAGAAATTCATTTTCCTCTTTGGTAAGACCATCTTTCTCTTTCAAACAAAGATTCAAAATCATAGAAGGGTGAAGGGGGACCCAAATGATTCACAGTCCATGTCCTGGCCTTCATGATGGTATGAATTGTCTCCGTAACAATGACACCAAGAACTTGTTTGTCCATTGCGGAAGTTTTGTACGCACACAGCACATACAGTCTCTGGCACTCTGTGAAGGTACTATAGCACTGACTTGCCTTTTGGGGGGAATTATCAATCCGAATGTGTCTAACAGAAATAAGAAGCCGTTTTAAATATCGTTCAATTCTTGCATCCCATTTATTTTCCTTTGCTCCTTATCAATACCTTCCCACCTAAAAGAGCTCTCACAGCTGAAAGTTTCTCCTCCAGAACTGTCCCTCTCTGATAGCTTTGCGTTCTTCACTGATGATGTTACTTAATGTTTGCCTCTTCTTTGGTCTCCCTTGACATCTAAGAGCTTGTTATTGTGGGACCAGATGCTTCTAATAACTATTGAATGGTATCTATACCCAGAACCTAAACAACATACATACTTCCTTCTAACAGGGGCTCTAACAATGGTTTGACAATCTATCACTCTTCTTAAGTATTTTATTGAAAGAAGAGTTGGAGAGAGGGAAAAAAATAATTATCTATTGAACAGCTACGGAGTCTGCTGGAAGAAAATAAAGGCAACAGACAAGTACTGAAAGTATTACTAGGGAGGAAGAAAGGGGCCACAAACAATTTGAATAAGTGTTGTTTTTCTGGTGTTCACTAGACCATATTGACAAAAGCTATTCAATGGCTATGTGTGAATCCATTTCCTGGGCAAACTATTGCCACTAAAGCAAGCAGAGACAGAGATTGTCTGACAGCAGTGAGTGCTCTCCCGGCAGATGCAGGACAAAGAGAATTGAGTTCTCTTTCTCAAGTAAATAAAGAAGTTAAAATTGTTGAATAGAAATTAGGAAGATAATCAAAAAAATGTCCATATTCACAGAAACAGAAAGCCCAGCAGAACGCAGATACCCACATGTGGCCTTGTTTCCAATGCTAGTCACATCCTTCCTTCACATAGCACCCCATGACTTGTCTCAAGGCACAATTGCACTAGCTCTAACGGCATGCATACACAAAGGTGCTCTCCTCCTTTATTCCTCATTTCTTTGGATGCATTCTCCACCACTGCCATATAATTATTTAGCTTTTTCATGAGTCTTCAGGGTGTGGATATCTATCACACACACTGAATGCAAAGACTACTGACATTTCAGAAGCCTACATAGCTAAACCATTGGTTCTAACTTCCTTTTTAAATAAGAACAGTGCTGGACTACTTTCCGTACAGTTATCTCACTTTTATCTCAGTCACCCTCATAATTGGTTACTTGGTTATTTGACTTAATGAATCCTCAAAACATACAGTTTTATTTGAGTGTGGAGCTCTATGGGCTGTCATTATTATTATGGCCCCAGAATAATCGTGCATCCAATTAGTCCCTGAAAATCTTCCTACATAAATATTTGAAGAGGTATTTCCAGGGTCTTTAGAGGAAAGATGCTACCCAGTTTCTCAGAGTCTGATTCTACCCTAACGTGGCTAATGGTCATCATGCTTTGTCTTGGCCAAAAGTCAGTACAGTGAGCTCTCTATCCTGCTTTTTTTGTCCCACTCATATGGCTGCACAATTTTTTGTGAGTTGTTTCATAATGTTGACCTGAATCCTGAAGCTCTATATGCTTCACACAAACCAGCAAGGGAGAAGGACATGTAGTTTTCCCTTTTCAATGAAGCAAGGAGTCAATCAAACACAAGAGATGATCACTGGCCTAACAAGTAGGTATTGATATTACCAAGTATGATGACTCTACTATCTCCTCCATGAGAACAGAAAATTAGTTTCAAGGTACATGATTAAATTCATTTATAAAAGCTCCAGAAAGTAGAGAGGCTCTATAATGGATGCCAAAATGGCATAAACTCTACAGAAAGATGCAATCCCTAGCATTTATAAGCAAACTGCCTAAAAAGGAGAAAAACATTTCAACTTAATTTAATTCTCGATAAAAGTACTTAATACCATCTTTTATAAACAATTTTAATTCTTGTCTGTTATGTATACTGTGAATAAATTATGCCTTTTGCATTTTACTTTACCCTGGTTAAAGTCATAAAAGATTTCAATGCAATTGCATTGTCCAAGACATCTGAAGTCAGTTGTGGGGATGCCTTACAGTATTCCGGTTCCTCGTTGCATTGTCCCCATATTCAATTCCTGGGGAAGCTGTGCAGAGCAGGAGAAAAGATATTTTATAAGGGTCGGAAGAAGAGGTTGTGGTGTCTTCCAGATGCTGCTGGTAGCAAAGAAGGTCCTCTGGTATGCAGCAGTGCTAGGGAGTGTGCTAGAAACATAACATTTCCCAAGGAGGATGTCTAACTCTTTGTTGCTTTCTGTTACTCATTTTGCCAATAACAGCATCCCAAGTGTAAAGGAAACCATGACCACAAAATTTCCCCCTGATTTTATCAGTCAAAGTGGTACTGGTTTTAACTACTCCAACCAAACTAAGCTACTGTTTATACCCAAACTCTCTATATTGATGAACTTAGTAGGTTTGGAGCCTTGTGGTCTTATTAGCAGATAGCATCTTGAAAAAAAAGCCTTTCTGTCTTCAAATCATAGTCACTGAGTGACTGGAAACAAAAGCTGGAAAAGCTGTAATGCTTGGCCAATTAAATGCCTTCACACAGATGAGATAAAAACTGCAAGATTCTGACACTTCTTTTATTGACGTTTCTGAAATGGGCACACAGTAGTGAAAGACAGTCTCGTATCGTCTCAGACCAACAATCAGATTAGTTTTATTTACTCAAGAGAGTATATTTACATGCCAGTATAAAATATTTCACAGCAGCTGAACCAACATATGCAGCAAAGTTTGGCAGCTGAAGGGCAAATAATTCATTAACAAAGATGAATGGAAAGTTTTTACTTTCTTTCTTGCCAAATAGTGCCAGCTGGTCATGACAAAACTGTTTGTGAAATTGAAGATTTTTATTTTCTAACTCATTTTTTTTTCCTGAGCATTTTTTTCAATGAGAGAATTTGGGAGGAGAGGGGCGAAGAGGGGAAATTGAGTCAAAATAACCTTTTGCTATGAAAAGGAGAAGATTAAGATCCAAATGATTTTCAATGTGAATTAACAAAAAGCTAATTTTCTTTTTTTTTTTTTTTTTCTCTCTCACTAATATCCAGACAAAAACACAGCGGATATTAGCCTACATTAAATCCCAGCTTCATGCTCACCACAGTAAATGCAATTTTTTTTTCCTTAGCATTTTTTTCAATGAGAGAATTTGGGAGGAGAGGGGCGAAGAGGGGAAATTGAGTCAAAATAACCTTTTGCTATGAAAAGGAGAAGATTAAGATCCAAATGATTTTCAATGTGAATTAACAAAAAGCTAATTTTCTTTTTTTTTTTTTTTTGGTCTCTTTCACTATGCAAGAAAAAAATATAGAACATATAAACCAGAATTTCTTAGGTTTATGATATATACAATGGATAAAAATACTTTTCTTGGTGTTCTGTCATTTTCTGTGTTGTCAACAGTAAAAAGCATTCTTGATCGGAAAAAAAAAAGCCAGAAAGTGCAACATTATAAAGCTTCTTTAAATGTAGCCTTCAGATAGTGACTAAGGCCATTTTGACTCTGTCAAAAAAGTGCAATGCTTTACTAGCATCCAGTGTAGAACACTCCTAAGACTCTCTCATGCTCCAGCTAAGGCTCTGGAAATCTCCATGTCTTGGAATACTTAAGATTTTAGTCTTCTCTAGGTGCGAGTCTGACACTTTCCAAAGATGCACACATTGGGGATAGCAGGGCATGTGGTAGACCTGACAACTTTGAATTAACAACTTATCCTTTATGAAAGAGAGAGAGAGAGAGAGAGAGAGAGAGAGAGAGGCAGGGAGCAAAGCTGTTAAATAAAGATGGCAATGACAAATACACTTAAAGATAGTTCTGAGACTTCTATATTTGTTTCATTCAACAGAGATTTTGAACAATTTTTTCTAACAGGATCTCCAAAGTTTTATGTTCAATGCATGTTTTGAGACTAACACCTCAGCCCTGTATCTGAGCAAGAACAATTAATTCATTTCAAGTCTCTGTTTACTAGATTCAGAGATATTTATTCACCTTAAGAAGTAAATAATTAATTCACATTTAATCTCAAGTTATTCGCAAAAAACACAGATATTCTTTAGATTCTGTTGAACAAAAACTGCCAAGGATTTTTTTTTTCTTTTTTTTCTCATTCCCTTCTTTCTCATAAACTGAAAAGAAATCCATTTGAAACATTCATTTTCAGTAAAAGGATATATTGATTTAGCCAAGATCTTTCCTCTGCTCAGAATTAGTAATTCCCATTTGTGACTATGCGATAACCAGTGATGAAAAAAATAACTTAAATAAACCTTCGAAGGACTATATTTCTTCCTTATCCTCAACTTTGATTATACATATTACTTTGCTTAAAAACATCTTTCTCACTTAACCATCTTCTGGAGGAAATATTAATAGCTCTGCTGAATTACAACAATTTTTAATGGAATTTAAGCTGCAACTTTGATTCCAAATTTTTTTTTCCCTTTGTGTTGTTCTCTCCAGGGCTGAGAACTAAGAAAAAAATCTCTAGTTTCAAAATCAGAGGGGAATTTGCCTATTGATCAAACTATGAAAAGAACAAACTGCTTTCTTCCTCAGGGAAAGCTTTCCTTATTTTCACGCTTGCAGAATTCAGCCTGGCTTTGTTAAAATTGCTGCCATATTTTTATCATCTCCTGAGGCATGTGAAGTGAGAAAACTGGGCCTTACTGAACTAGGCAAAGATCTTGGTACAGGAAACCAAGAAATTAAACAGGGAGCAGGTAGGTATATCCACTAGTACTCTAGGATGAGTAAGTCAAAATGGCTTGTTTGTGTAAGCTGAGTTGCATCATTGTGAAACGATTTTATGTGAAAAAAATGCAGAATGGGCTATCTTTCTGGGCTGCATTAACAACCAAAACAGAGACAACACCAAGACTGGTTCTGCTCCTCTACTTATAGGTAATTAAGGTTATGTGTCCCTTTTGGACACATAAGCCAAATAAGTTGACCAATTGGCACCGCTAATCCTGCTATGAATTACAAGGTAGCTGTGAGAAATAGCAAAGCATCTTTGAAAACATTTTGTGCCCAGTCACTCATTCCCATGCTCCTGCAATGGGACCCACACCCTGACTTGTGTCATAACAGCTTGAGTGAAACGATCCTTTGTGGATGTGACTTTTCATTTTCCAGTTGCTTTCTACTGTGACCTAATTTACAGTATGGCCTCACAAATACTCATCAACACAATCATGGGGATGGGTGGTGGTGGGAAGAGAAAGGGGCAAAATAAAGGGATAGGGACTTCTGAGATGGTTTGACTATTGCCCCATAATGTAGCACGTAAACACAGCTCCTTCCCTGCTCTGTTCGAGCACATGATCACCTATGATTTCAAAAGAAATCACGATAGAGCCAAAGCATGTATTTTCCTTGTCTTAGAGTCTCTCCAAGATTAACAGCTTTTTTAATGATTGGAACTCCTCATTATGCCATGACCAAAATGTGCTATATTAAAAGCACACCTTACCACAAATGTAGCACTCTCATTAAATTTATGTAACTTGCACGTTTTTTTTTTTCTCTTTCAGTTAAAAAAAAAAAAAAGTATTTAAAATGTTCTTGAAGCAACCCATTTACAACTGACTGCAAATATCCACTGCTTCAGGTAGGTTTCTCAGACTAATTCTTTTTTTGTTTGAAACCACACTTAATGCATTTCCGAAGTGCTAATGTACTGAATCCATTGCCATGCAAAGGGAGAAAGTATCCTTAGTTAAACTCCCTTCATAAAAACTTTGAATAGACTTGAATGAACTATTAGATGCACTGGTACATAGCTAGGTAGCAAAGCTTGTTAAAAACATAAAAGATTTGCTAGAAAAGAAGCTCTGGTGAAATATACTTTCATCTTCAAATCAAAAGTAAAAAATCATAATAATAAAAAAGGATTTCCCAAGAACAGAATCATTAAAGCAGAAGAGTTTTAGCCAACTTAAGTACCTATTAGAACAATGGCATTAAACATACAAGTTTTCTGGTGCTTTCATAATTGACTTTTATGACAATTTTCTAAAAATAATTTAGATTTTCTTAAGCTGATATTTTATATTAAAAAAAATGTTCTTTCAGAGTTTTCCTTTGTTTCTCTGAAATAGCTCTGTCAGAACCTGTATTTGCTGACTCAAATTGCAAAGCAGTGCAGTGCTATTGTTCAGTTCTCCTTTTGGTGAAGCAGATGCTGAATTTTTCTTCTTATTAATGTCATTAACTGTAAAGGAAGTTGAAGGAGCTGTTAGTGTAGGATAGTATAAAGGTTCAGCTACAGTCTCGTCACAGGATTTTCACTTGCCGTTAGATGGATCCCATACCTGGTTGGTCTTCCCCGGCTTTGCCAGAAGTCTGGGGCTTGCACAGAAAGACTCACCGTCAGGCCCTAATACAACCACCCATGTTACCTCCTCTCCACTTTCTGCTGTGGGATTCTAAAGAGATAGGACAGATTATATTATCTGGTTTGTTAGGTACACAAATTTGCGTAGAGTGAAGGCTAGCAAGTGCAAAAGGACGGCTAAGGTGCAATTAATCTTTTTAAATGGCCCTGGAGCTCCATGCTACGAACTTGGTAGCGGCTTTTGGAAGACTGGTGTTTGCAATTGCCAAATTGTTCATGATACTTTTTAGGACTGACTATACAGGCTTGGGGCAGAGGGACTGGAGAGCTGCAGGGCAGAAAAAGATTTGGAGGTGCTGAACGAAAGACAGTTGAGTATGAGCTGCAGACCATGACAATCAGCTAATGCAGGCTCAGTGAGAACCTCCTTTCGTAATCACCAAGAAACGAACCAAGGCAGAACCTAGCAGATGCAGCTTGTGGATAACAAAGGCAGAACCTTCGCGGTCTGGAACAAGTCTAAACCAGTCCTGCGGTCTCAATACGAGATTCCACCCAAACTGCGCATGCGAGGCAGAGGAGGTCATAAGTTCAGACTGAGGAAGACGTCCCTACTTCATCAAAACGACCCCTAGGGACCACCACCAAGAAGCAACATGCATGTGCCAAGAGGCGGAGACTAATTTACATATGAAGCAGGAAAAGGATCTGAATATGTATTAGGTGAAACCACTTCCCTTTGAATGTGTAATTAAGCTACCACTCAAACCTAAGGGTGCATGTGTTGGAGGAGCGGTGACTCCCTGTGCGCCCAGTGCTGTTTGCTTTTCTTATATTAATAAAACTGTATTCACCCTGGACAATTCGGCATTGGGTTCAATTTTTATAACAATTTGGTGACCCCAACATGATTTCCTCGGTCTGAGGGGCCTCAACGTCTTGGGGAGGCACCCCACAGTAATTATGACCTCGGGGGAACTAGGACTCCTTCAACCAATGACATTCACCATACACTATTATATAAGACAAGCAAAGAAATCTGGATCACTGGCAAAAACACCCATAATTTTCATGAACCAAGATATAGACAAGAAAAAAGACTGTAAGTACTGTCCGATTGGGTGGATAACTCGAGTGCTGGTGAGAGTGAGATGCAAAACTATTTGCGGAGTGAGTGAGTTCTTCTAACCGCGGTTCCAAGATCCCACGAGGGACTTGGCCGGTGAAGGGATGAAGTGAGTGAAGTAAGGGAAGTGTCAGTGGGACCTTCACAAATAGAGGGAACCTCTGGTGGGATGGGGCAGAAGAGTAAAACTGTAGCCCCATTAGTGCGATCCCCTCAGAGGGAGGGGAGGACAAGAAAAGGGAAGGAATTATCAGATACACCCCTGGACAGTCCCTTGGGGGTAATATTAGGATATTGGGACAGATGGGTACCATTCCAGGGGAAAAGTAAGGAAAAATGGTACATTTCTGTATGGAAGTAGCATTCAAAAAGGAGAAGGGTTCCAGATCTGAGAAGCGGAGGGCAGTTTCCTTGAGAAAAGAAGGGCTCCAGATTTAAGGGGCAGAGGGCGGTTGCCTAGAGAAAAGGAAAGGACCACAAAAGCAATTCACTGATCAAAGGGACCTCGGGAAATGAGGCAAAAAGGAAGTAAGCCTGTAGGCCCCATGAAAGAAGGAAGCAAATTTGTTATGCCAGACATAACCCCAAACAGTCCGTTAGGACTAATGTTAATATATTGGTATAACACTGAAAGTACTAAATACCTGGATCAGGAGAAGATGAGATGGAAAAATGTTTAAGGCCAGATGATAAGACAGGCTGGGATGAGAGTGTGGGAAAGGAATAATCAGGTCGGATCGCTTGGGGAAGTGAAGTGGCCTAACCAGAACCCTCAGTGGGACCAACAACTGGAAGCAGAGAGACAAAATATGAGAGATCTAAGGAATATGATAGTCCAAGACATTAGAGAGGCGGTTCCCAGAGGACAAAACATTAATCGAGTTTTTAGTGAACACCAAGGCAAAGATGAATCTCCCACCAAGCGGTTGGAGAGACTGAGGAGAAATTTACAACTATATTCAGGGATAGACTCCAAAAGACCAATAAGAGAAGCCTTATTGGGAATTCAATTTGTGGCTCGATGATAGTGGGGGCAGTATTAGGAGGAAAATGAAAATAATTTAAAAAATTAAAAGAAAAGAGGATTGGCAGGATAGAGGACTTGAGGAGTTATTGCGGGAAGCACAAAAAGTGTATGTCAGACAAGATAAGGAAAAACAGAAAGCAAAGATGAAAACTTTTGTGGCAGCAGTAAGGGAAACACAGAAAGGGAATGAGGCCAATATGGGCAAAGGAATGCCTGGAAGAAGAGAGGTTAGAATCGGGAGAGAACATATTTTTACTGTAATCAGGAGGGGCATTTTAAGCGGGAGTGCCCTCGACGAAGGAAGGAAGATTAGGGGTGCCAGGGGCTTTATGTATTGGGGACGGAGTCATCTAATGAGCTCTTGATAACTCTCCTTATAGGTCCCCACAAGGAAGAAGCGGAATTTTTAGTAGATACTGGAGCAGAGAAATTGACAATTAGGAAATCACCTAGGGTAGGCCGGGCAAGATATTTATTGGTAATGGTGGATCAATTAACAAGATGGATGGAAGCTTTCCATGTGGACCAAGCCACAGCACAGGTAGTAACAAAGATCCTGTTAGAAAATGTAATACCAAGATACAGGATAGTGCAGGTGATAGACTTGGATCAGGACTCCCATTTCACAGCCAGGATCCTACAGAATTTGGTCCGGACCTTGGGGATAACCTGGGAACATCATACCCCTTGGCATCCCCAGAGCTCCAGGAGGGTAGAAAGAATGAACCAGACGATAAAGCAACAACTAACAAAATTAATGATTGAAACTTGACTCTCTTGGATCAAATGCCTTCCGCTGACGTTGTTATATGCTAGGACTATGCCAACTTCTGATACAGGATTATCTCCCTATGAAATGCTGTATGGAATGCCCTACTGCCAAGGGCTGCCCCTGGAAGAGAACCTGATACCTCTATATACCAGTCTTCGAAGACATATAGGAGGTCCAAAATACTCCCTTGGACTTTGCAATGTACAAATACAACTGGGAATCTATGTAATGGTCAAAACTTGGAGGGAAGACATGTTAATCCCTAAATGGGAAAGACCATTTCTTGTCTTATAAACTATGGGTACAGCAATTCAGATGGATGAAAAAGGGTGGACTCACGCTTCACGGATTAAGGGACCGATTACACATCCCTGCCCAGAGGGACAGGAGCGATGGGAAGTCACAACTGAATTGGGGAACCTTAAATTAACAGTCTGGAGGGAGAAGTAGGCCCTACTAGCAGTATCTTAGAAGGAGTAAGATAGAAAAGAGAGGAGGCTGCTAAATACCGAAAAACTAATCCTAAACGGGTGAGATAAAGAAAGGGCCTAAACCAAGTGCTAGAGGAGCTGCTAAACGCAGAAAACTAAAACATAGAGATACTCAGTGGAGGGAGCATTCCCCTGCTGCTGAGAAGATCTAAGGTCCTGTTGCCAGCTGCAGCCTGGTAGACCCGGTAAAGACAAAGGATGGGTTGCAGGCTACTGAGTCTCTTGATGAGCTTGATGATTATAATTCCCCTCGGGGAAGGAGAAAACTCATATGATTGGTGTTATCAGATGATACTTTATGGGTGTAGGTATATTTCTTCCTTCACAGCACATTCACATGTAAATGCTAAATACAAAGATCAGAGGGATCTACAGACCTGTCATATGGGAGGACAGGTATATTGGGTAGGGAAGAATAAAGAGGTAGGAGGGCTATCCTCCATTGATTGGTCAACCTCTTGCCTAAGAAGGGAGAAGGATATATGCTTTACCAAGACTGGAATGTGGGGCTATTCTGATGGAGAGGGAGTGCAAGACCAGTATAAGGAAGAATTGGTCAAACAAACTATCCGAAAGATAAAGGGTTCTGATAGCCAAACAAACAAAATGGCAGGGTCCAGCATCTATGACTGAACAGTGGCCCTGGAGTGGGGAAGGAGGGCACACCACTTGTACTAATAACTAACGATACCGGTTAAACCTCCTCCTGAAGGATATCGTGTGAATGAGAGGAACAACGAGAGTTGTATTCATGAAAGCGGTACTTGAGATAGGAACCCAGATTTGTGCTGGCGCAGTCAAAGTGACAGGCATAATCAAAGGGGAAGTAACCCCTTTGTGATCATTCCTGAGCTGGGAAACATTTGGGCGGCTCCAGAGAAAAAATAAAGTTCCTCGAAAACCCCAGATCTCAGTAGTGCCTATAGATCCAGAAATGGTCAAAAAGGGAAAAACACATAATTTAAAGATTTGAAGAAAGAACAAAAATCAGTAAGATAAAGGCAGGAGATTGTGAGATGTTCCGTTACAATCCATGTAATCCAATTCATGTAAATAAAATATAGCCACCTAGAAGAAGCGGATTGGGCGTTCTATTGTTTCCAAATAAGGTATAAATAGAGGGCTTGCAGCTTAGATTAAAGCTTCCGCTTAGGGATACCCATGCACAATAAAATAGGGTCATCTCGTGGCTACTGATGAAGACTAGGTGCCTTCATCCCTCAACTACCAGGAGGCACACCCGGGACCACCACAGTCAGCTAACGCAGACTCAGTGAGAACCTCCTTTTGTGATCACCAAGAAACGAACCAAGGCAGAACCTAGCAGATGCAGCTTGTGGATAACAAAGGCAGAACCTTCGCGGTCTGGAACAAGTCTAAATCGGTCCTGCAGTCTCAATACGAGATTCCATCCCAAACTGCGCCATTTCCTCTTGTTCTATTATTGGACACTGCTGAAAAGAGGCTGGTCCCATCCTTCTCACTCCTTTGAGGTACATATAGACATTGATCAGGTCGCCTCTCAGTCTTCTCTTCTCTAGGCTGAAAAAACCCGACTTTCTCATCCTTTCCTCATAGGGCAGATGTTCTAGACCCCTGATCGTCTTTGTAGCCCTGCACTGGACTCTCTCCAGCACCTCCACATCCCTCTTGTACTGTGGAGCCCAGAACTGCACACAGTGCTCCAGGTGTGTCCTCATCAGAACTGACATTTCTCTGTCATGGCTGTACACTGTGTTTTTGCTGTTGCAAAGATAACACTGAGTTACACTCAGATTACACTCTCACCATGACTGCAAAGTCTTGTGTCAACCACAGGATTTGGTCTGACAATATACAAATAAATTGCTTTCTGTGAATATTCTGCTTCAAGCAGCTGTTGAGAGGTTCAGATTTCTGAACTCATTAGGTTACGCTTCACTGCATATGAAGCAACATAAACAGCGAAAACTAGATTTACACTATATATGGGCATGTAAAACAAACTTTGTCACTAACTCAGATTAGAAGTTATTTCTGTTGGCATACAGATTTGGAGATGAAAGAAAGTTTAAATGAGAACACCCAAAAGCCTGATTGCTGAAATCAGGGAAAGGCATTTGTCAAAGGCAAGGTCTAATCAACTTACAATGCTTACTAGATGATGCACCATTTGAGAATTTAATGATTATAGGTGTTGGGATGAGATTTTCAAAGCTGTGTAGGAGATTTGAATTTTTGGTTACCACTGAGATGAAAGATGGAAGTAACTGTCAGTATGTCAGCATAAGGAGTACGAGAGGCCTGCCAATAAAGAGAGACCAGTGACAATGAAGTCGTACTCACTATACAGTGGTGACTTCAGTGATATAATATACTATAGGTAATTTACTGGAAGGTGCCATCATTTTTTTCCCCAATAAACACCATAGAAATAGAGATGCTTTATAGAGAGGCTGTATACTCCATAGTGTGTCTAATCTGTAATTTGATGCACTGTTGATGTAATCATCAAAAGTATTCTTAGTAAATATTTTAGGTTTGGATTTCAGCTATATTGCAGGATATTATGCTTAAAATGTAGTTCTTCAGGTAGTAAAGCCTGAAATAGAGTTGGATGGGAAGAGACTTAGCAGCTTAATATTTTCCATTATAATTGGGCTTAGCCATTAAAAGTATTCCATATACATTTTCAAATTTATATAACAGGCTGTAGTGTAAGTTAAGCTGGGTATATGGATCCTATTTTTTTTCTAAGGAAGGAAACAAGAACAGGTCCAAATCTTACAGCACTGATTATTTATTTGTTTTGATGCGTTCTCACTCGGCATCTGAGATATTCCCTTGCTGTTTGATATCCCATGTAGCTATTTTTCAGTCTTGAGTTTTCTCGGTAAAAATAATCCTTTGCTTTTTGCATTAAATGCAGATCTTCACTGCTAAGCACATCTTTGCCACTGGATGGGGCTCGCAATACACAGTAGACCATCCTAGGAAGTGTCCATATTCATGATACAGTCTGCACTCAAAAAACACAAGGCACAGTACAAGTCATTGTGCCTGTGAAATAACTGAGAATCCAATTCCGCATGCATGTTAAAATAGTGCAGGAACGTATTTGTTCACATTTACTCCTCCAAAATATGGTTTATTTATTACTATTTGTGTTATCTACACAGAAATGAATGAAATGGTAGCACTGAAAATATGTTTTGCATGCGCACGTATCTCAGAGCTGTAATACTGCCTACCTCCTTACATTATGGAGGTTTATATGAGGCCTCAAAAGTCAGTGAAACAATGAAGAAATCACAAATAAGGTATGTTTTAATTCTGTTTTTTCACATGTCTTCACATAAGGTGTTTCATTTTAGGTATTTGTATAGCTCCTGTAACCATATTACCTGCACCCTTAGGCATTTCTCTTTCTTTAGAAGTAGTGAGATACATTTATTCCCATTTTATAGCTAATGAATGAACACAGAAAGGGAATATTTTGGTAATGGTCATAGAGGAGGTTGATAATAGAAACCAATCAGTGCAAGACTGCCAGTCACTCACCTTGTATTCTCACCATCACTACAACCTCCTGTGGCCTTTTATGTATTTAAGTACAAAGAACTTTTTCATCTTTTGCATTAAGATACCTCTTTTCCATCTTTTTTTTTGTCTCTTTTAAATATTGCAGATGACTCACTTGCATAGCTTGTTTTTTTTAAAAGCAACCACAATTTAATTTCAGTTTGAGTGGGTAATGGTATATGCAGAATGCTGCAAAGCTGTCAGTTCTGCAGACATGCTACTGAACACATGGTGCAGATTGTAGCTTGTGAGTCAGAATAAACACATGAGGGAGCAGCATAGCCTGTGATAACGTCTAACTTTAATAAGGAACAAATAGGAAGACAGCAGAAACAATTCTGTTTCACTGCACATTTTACCTGTGGCACTTTTGCTGTGAAATAATATAGAACTTATTAGGTTTTTTGCAGCTGAGGGCTAGAGCCTCCATTTTGGTGTCTACCCCCATCCCCATCAGTATTTTTTTTGTGTATGGTCGCCTCAGAATCACCACTCATTTTTCCTCATGTAGCCTTACATATTTTCTGAAATGACAGCCTTAACACTACTAGATAGGACACACACATGCACTTTCACAGTGCTAAGATTGCACTCCTAGTTTTAGTGGTATTTTTTGAATCTTTTTCCTTTCTCATGCCTGAGCCTTTAACTGTTGACATTTTGGAGAAAACAAAAGCAAAGGAAATCTCATTTCATAAAATTTAGGAGTTAAAATTCATTCCTGAATGGGTTGA
The DNA here is from genome assembly GCA_003342815.1 of Eudromia elegans. Lineage (NCBI taxonomy): Eukaryota > Metazoa > Chordata > Aves > Tinamiformes > Tinamidae > Eudromia > Eudromia elegans. The sequence continues at coordinate 4,624,710 of PTEX01000045.1, read as the reverse complement.
AAGTGAAGTCAAGGTATTTCCCAGCTCTCTCTGTGGATCTGTTTTCATCTTGTGTCAACGGCTGTTTTCCCATTTTGCATCCTTGCAATGCACTATCACCAATGTATCCCAATGCGCTATCCCACTATCACAGCACCAGAAGTCCCAGTCCTCCTTCTGATCTGTCCTACTGTAAAGTTTGCTGTGACAGACCTATATAAAACATTCCAGGTTAGTATACTTCGAGGCTTGCAGAGCAAAACCCCATAAATGATATATTTGTAGCAATTATTAGCCTGAGGATGAGCTGTCAGGATAGAGCAATTTCCACAGAGGAAATTCAAGGATCAAACATAGCGAGTGCTATTGTAGAGTCGAGAAACCCACTAGCAAAATGGATACCACAGCTGACTACTTCCTTTACGAAAAAAGACAAGAAATTAGAAGTCTCAACTCTCAACACTCTTTTAGGTTTACTTATACCTTTCAGTTATCAAGCTTCAACAACCAAAACACATTTTCTTTGGAAAAATACAGTGATTTACAGCACAGCACAGAAGAGCTGCTGGCACACTGAGCTGTGCAGGGTCGATCATGAAGGCTGTGGGTTCTCAGGCAAGTAAAATGCTAGGTAGCTGAACTATGGTTAACCAAAAACACTGACAAGCAGCATCTCTTAACCAAATAGTCACTCCAGAAAATCAACCATAGGCAGCCTCAGTTAGGCATTCCCCCTTCCTGTTATTGTCTGTTGTGGAAGTAACCTTTGTGGTTGCTTTAGGCAAAAGATAATATAAACTCTTGAATAAATGTTCTTAACTCTTAAAGAAAGTTTAATAGTTTCCTCATCTGCATAAATTCTTCTTGAAAGTCCATCCAGAAATTTGCTGGTTTCAGAACAATTTAGTTCTGATCTTACAGCTGAGCTTATTAATGGCCGTTGTATGTGCATATTAATGGCCGTTGTATGTGCATGACCCTGTACCAGCCTTGCCTCATCCTGGACTTTAGTAACTTTAGTTTAGTTTAGTCTTTAGTAACTTCTGCTGAGTAACAAGCACTTAATAACTTGTCAATAAGTTGTCAGTTTCCCCTTAGCATAATTTACTGCTTTCTCGCATAGCACAAGTCCACTATTCACTTACCTTCTCTATTAAACCCCAGTATTTCTAAGTAGATTAATACATTAGATTTCCCACATTTGAAACATGCATTTTTAGGTCACAGGCAATATGAGATCAGTTTTGAATGATCTATTTCTGGTCAATCGTATTCAAGTTATTCCATTTCTAAGGAATTCCTTCTTTAGTATTTTTTTTTAAGTATTGCACATTATTGAGACTAGAATAACAGTCTGGCATTTGACTATATTACATTTTTCACTTTCTTAAGTGTAGCTACTATATTTGCTATTTTCCAGCAGTACAGTATCACTCTGACTCAACAGATCTGTTGAAAGCCCTCCCACTAGTTTTTTGTGCCAGCTCCTTCAGATTCTTTTGAGAGAGGTTATCTGATATATCGTTACTAAATGCAGAGCATTATACTGTCTGGATTTTGCTTCTTCCTCAGGCTGATATTTCCACATCCTCCCTGTCGCTAGCCAGCCTGCTTTATCAAAACATCATCCTTTTACTGAAAATCAAGCTAACATTTTTGCTTTTCTTTATAGTGAATAGTCACTGGGTTCAGATTAGAGACAATCCTCATGGCCTGCATGTTTCCTCCTCTCTTTCACTCAAGAGGTTATAAGGTTCCATTATTATTATTGTTTCTATTATTTTCCTTTAAATGGTGAAAGGTGAAAAGTAAACCCCCTTTTAAAAGGGTTTAGTGGATTACTGAAAGATTTTAGTGGTCTCGCCTAGCTATAAAACAAAGCAAATCAAAACCAATAAACACACAAACAAAATACTCATATATTTTTCATAGGAAAATATTTTGATCAAATGGCTTATTCAGTAACACCTGAACTCTGTCATGCCCCTTGTCCATGGATCATGTGTGGTGCTAAGCAGAGCTGCATTTGACATCTGAAGGATATATTTTTAGTGGTAGAGTGTTTGGAATAGTTCAATTATGAGCAGTACTTTCCAAGGATACAGCCTCACAGTGTAATGATTTCATCTATTTCCTTGGGGGAATTATGTGATGAATCCACACAGAGTCTCTGATTGCATTTACCACCTGCAGGTATTTTTAAAGTCCTTTCTTGTTGTTTTGAACTTTAGAGCTACACTTACCAAATGGGTCTGATTATGAGTTTTAAAAAGGGTAGTAAATTTTTTTTCTCATCTTTGGTTATTACTATAAATAAAGTTTATTGATATATTCACATGTGTACAGTTTACTATAGAGTTTTACCAACAGGGAAATATATTTCTACTGTGGACGCTTTATTTTTATAGGAGAAAAATGAGTTTCTTAATGAGCCCAAATCCACTTTTTAAATAGTTTGTAGAACCAACTATGGTTATGGTAATAAAATTCCCTGCAGAAAATTTTGTGCTCTCTGTGGATTCCATAACACACACTTTTGAAAGAGGTTTACTTGCACTTGTTCATCATGTCTGCCAACATTTAAGTGAAGAGAGATCTTTCCTAGGATGAACAGATAGAACAGGATTGTTCTATCTGTTATAGCTGACTCAGAACATTATATTCTATGCATTTGAGAAGTGGAGCAGCTTTACAATATTTTACATTTTATGCTGGCCTATGCTGTTTGAATATAAGTATTCCTCTATTTCTATATCTGTGATTGACTGATTGATTGATTTGTGCAGGAGACCTCTGCTTGCTTAAAGAGCAAAGAATACAAGAGTAGGACAAACTCTTGTGAACTTGTTACATTAATAGTTATCATCAGATTGTCTTGTGTCCATACAAACTTAGACAAGAGGCTTAAAAGTAACCTATTAATTGAATCCCTGTGAGTGCAGTAGTAGGAAATTTTCCTTCAGACTTCTGCATAGCATGCGGTGCAACTAAAGAGATTTTTACAGGAGAAGTTGATTAACTGTCAATACAGCGGTTTCCTTTTATTTTGACTTCTTCCACACAGTAGCTCTATGATTTGGCTAATTGTAAGAATGCAGCCACAGAAAACCACCAGGTACTCTGAACATTACAGAACCTTACTGGATGGTCAGTTTGGCAATGGAGCCCTCTAGGAAACTTCCAATACTGCAATCCTTCAAAGACAGATCAAGAGAATAGGCCAGTTATAACAGTGGGATCTATGCTAGAGCACTTTTAAAAGCAGTGATTGTAAACTTGAACGTTATGAAATATAACAGGAAAAGGATTATGATCAACAGACCATATTCCCCTTAGATTATTATGCGATTGGTAAAGGCACCAGAATAGGTATGACTATGATTTGTTCTGCTGCTATGAATGACTGCTGTTCCTGATTTGCTAGATTCTGCAAATATGAATTCTCAAATTATTAACTAAACTTTATTTCTTTTTCCTCAAAATAACAATTTTGACAAAATATTTCAACACGTCTGCCTTTCAGAACATACATTGGAATTTCACAGGCAGACGAGATCTTACTTTACAGAAAGAAAAAAGATTACCTATACTGAAGCCTGTAATAGCTTATTTCATACAGTATATTTTCATTTGGCATCACATTACATGATGAAGATGTTTAGGTATTTAATTTTATTCTTTCTTCTCCTTTGGGGGTCTGTCAAAGAGTGGAAGTGAGAAAAATGAGCTATAGGGTACCTGGCGCTTGGCACAGCCATCCCCCAGCTTTCATGCATCTTCCAAGTAGGTGTGTTTTCCTTCTAAACTGCAACAGGTTGGCCTGGATATCACATACCTCTTGCACAAACATAGCACAAAGCTGTTCTCACCTGAGAAGTAAATCCCACTCTAAAAGCTGGGAATAGGACGAGGCTCCAGTACATTCCACTAGGAATTCTCTGTGAACTTGATTTAAATCACTTTTCCTTTCATGTCTGTAATTTCAGAGCTGTGAGCAAAAGAAGCAGTGAGGAAAGGTCACCTAATATTTGTGTTGCTTTGGAGTTTCATTTGCTTGGATTAACGTTAATGTGTTTGGTATGCCCCAATGAACTGATGCACAACCCATTATGAAAAAGAGAATCACTTGTGAAGCCATCAGCTTTTTCTCTTCTTGGATGAGAGTAATAGAAAGCAGGGATACCAGTTCCAGCTCTCTCCAAGTTTCTCTCTATTTCTGGTTAATTATATCAGTGTGCAAACTGGAGATGTTTTTGTTTTAATGAAAACAAAGATTAACAACTTATGATGGAGTTATGACATCTGCAAGTAGCTTTAACTATTTCTTAACTATATTCATTTTACATTTTCTTTACATCATGATATATCTCATAGGAACTGGTCTTGTCAACCATGGACCCCAGCTTTGGTTCCAGCTCCAAGCTGGAGTTGGTTATGGTGGTAGCTCCAACACTGAAGAGGCAAGCTGATTATGTGTACAATATAGAAGTGTCTCACACTCCATGCATGTAAAAATGGCAAGGAGCAGCTGTAAAGTAGATGAAATAAATAGGCTCATTAGGAGCCTGTTACGACAATGTATGAAGCCTGGTAACTTTTGCCTGTCTTTTCCAAAGCAAAGTCTGGAGACTGGTCTTGACAGAGTGACAAAGCTCTTGAGAGGTACTGAGGAAGACACAATGTAAATGTCTGAATTTGAGATTAATCACAAAAGGAGTCAGTCTAGAGTGATGATGGAGAGAAAGAGGATCTTTTAGGGCATAATTAATCTCATCTTAAAGAGAATAACTCTTCTATTTGCTACAAAAGAAGTTAAGGATGAGAAGCTTCAATTCGCCCAAAACTTTACAGATGTCTAGAGTTAATCAGGAGTAACCCTTAACCCTCCTGCATTTCTAGTTACTTTAATGAATGCTAGGGGCTGCATGTATGAGAGACTCCCAAACTGGTTTCCTAAGGATAAAAAGTCAACAGCCCAAGAATAACTGCTGTCAAATTGTGGGTTGTGTGTGCACTTGCAGTGAGTAGCCTCAGCATTACGTAATCAGGCTTACTTTCTGGGTTTTTTTCAAGTAAAGTAAAACTGGGGATATAACACACTAATTGTACTTCCCCCTTCAAATTTTCAGCAGTACTCAGGCCTTTAATCATATCTTTAAGAACTGTAGGACCAGAAAATGCTTTCTACTTACTGAGCTGTGCCAGGCTATGTTTATTTTATTTTTATTACTCTCAAGAGATGTAATAGTGGGTTATTATCTACCTCTATAGCAGTATCTCATTTGTCCACTGCTAATTCCAGTTTCTACAGTCCAATAGCTATGACCATATAAGCTAAGTAGTTTCTGAATAAAGTTAACTATTAAAATTCAGCTGATGTTATGTCATGAAGAAGTAATAAAGATAATGAGGCAGAATTCAATCTTGTTTTTTTATTTCCACACAATATATTCTGTATTTATAATATTCTTATTCTTGCCCTGACTTAGCCTTCTTCATGAAGCCAATCTATATATGAGCCATAAAACATAGCAGTGTGTCCATAAAAAGAGCAAAATATTCTTAATTTTTTTTTTCCTCTTTTTAGAAGACAACCCCATGAATCTAAATAAATACCCTTTAAGTAACAGAGGCTGAATTAGAAAGTTTAATAACACCGCATTAAGGTAACATATTGATATTAAGTGAAATAGCTGAGTGCTTCAAAGCTCGTAACACCACACTCTGTATTCAAAACTCATCTTTCTTCATGAGGCTACACTTATGCCTAAGTAACAATTTTTAGTCCAAGTTTTCTCCAAAGCAGGAACGCACCAGCATTCACAGGGAGAGTCCTTGTTGGAAAACACTTTCAAATCACTGCTACCTGATCATATATTTCAGATGGAAGTCCCTCCCAAAATGCATAGACTGTTTTGTTTGGATTGTCTATCTCATGGCAAAATGACAGATGGGGAAAGCATCTCTACATCAGAGCACACCTTTTCTGCAAGCCTGCAAGGTTTAATGATGAAATGAGAAAAAATGTTTTGGACAAAACTGAAGACCGTAAGATTAGAAGCAATAAGATTACATGTAAAATAATTATGAAAACACATTTCACCTCAGTTTAACAGCACATTTGTATAAGTTGGCCTGGAGGTCCAGAATACATAACTAAAACTTTTTTTTCCCTGGCTATATACTTATTATTACTATCCTTTTTTTTTTTTTTTTTTTTTTCCCACTCTGAGATATTTAAATATCCTGATGATCAGAGACTAAATTACAAATGTAAATGCCCTTACTGTTCGTCTCCAAAACCAACTGTTTCCAGGGATTTCTATCCATCTTATTACACTTAATCTGTGACTATAATCTGTAGGCTATTGCAGAAGTTGTTAATGATCTGGATTTCGTCAGAGTTTCTTCACAGTTTCTTCACAGTTTCTGGGTTTCTTGAGAGAGGAAAGTCCAAACTGCTCCCTCCCTCTCCGTACCTTTTGCTTAGCTGCCAACGTATCCTTGAGAACATTAAATATGACACTGTTTACATATGTTGTGAAGCTCAATATCTCTAATACATTAGCACTTTTCAACATTAACTGCACATTGCAATAAAGATGAGGCACTGTGTAATAGGATTTTGGTCAACTACCTCTCCAGTCAGCCGGTAATTTTTAGGGGTCTGTTGTTAGACACAGGGAACAGAATTAGTTATTCTGAATTATTTGAAACTTATGTAAGTTGGTTTTCCATAATTATTTGCTGTGAAGACTTAAGTCCTATGAACACTTGGAGTCCTCCTGAACTGTTGACTGTTGACTGACACAAAAAATCTTTTCCTCCAGATCATGCAAAACAGAATACTTCATAGAACACAAGGAATAAAATTGAATTGAATTCTTTCCCCTTCCCCCACCTCCCATTTTCCTTTGTAATCTTAGCACAACTGACCACAGTAGTAAAATTTCATTTCACAGGGAATTAGACATGAGCTATTTTACACAAAGAACAATCTAAGCTGAAAAACCTGCAGTGATTACCTGAAGTCTGGAGCAGGTGACTTTCTTTGGTGGTTCAAGTAATAAAATGGAAATATTATCTTAACTGTCCCAGGGGATAAAATGCTTGTTTCATCTACTTCTAAAGCTATCATAGTCATGCCAGTTCCTTTAAAGTTGTTCCTCAAATCTGTGATACAATTCCACTGCAATTAGTAAGAATAAGGCTAACCAATTAAGGAATGACCTGAATGAAACTTTCTCACAGAAATTTGAAACATGAATCAATCTCTTTCATTAGACTTTAAAAACAAAAACAAAACAAAACTTCATTTATCTTTTCAATATTCAACATTTTATTTGAAAACAGGGATTTTATCTGAAAACAGATATGCAAGACTATTATGAACGAACCTGTTTCCTTTTCCTATCTTCCCAACATCCCTAAAACTGCCCTGGATATTCAGGAAAAATACAAAAGAATTCAAGAAGTCTAATTAAAGTTAAACTATTTGAGTTCCTTTGATAAGCAACCTAAAATGCAGCTATTTTAAAAAAAAAAAAAAAAAGCACAAAACTTCCCTCCCAAAATCAAGGAATGTCTTTGTGTCTAGAGGCAAAGCTTAGAATTAAGATACTTTGTTTACTTTCTCAAACAAAGTATAACAGATGGCAAAAACAGCGTGATAAGTTTTCTTACTGCAGGCTGAGAAAATACATTTCCTGTATCTAAGCCGTTGTTTGTGATACAAACAGTTCGGAGGTTTGTGCTCAGGAGGATCATTTCTGATCAGAGAAAAAGAAGTCATAAATAGTGCTTAGGATGGGCACAAAAGCACAGTATGCTTTCTCTCGTGTTTAAGGAAAACAGTATTAGACCTCCATACTGTGCACCCTCTGCCTGCCTAACCCTGAAATCTTGAAGCCCTTGGGCCAATTTCAGACAGACTCACCAGAGGATTGAAGGTTTCCAGGCTAAAATAAGTTCCAGCATGTTTTATTGCTATTGCTGGCTTGATGGTAAAGGGATGCTCAAAATAACGCGTTTCTACAGCACAAGCTGGCATTTGGCCAATCATCACCCAAATATATGGGAGAAGAGGGAGATAAGTTTGTGGTGCAAGCCCTTTGGAAATCGAGCTTTGGTAGTCCCACTGCTTATAGATCAGCTCCTGTATAGGATGATAGGATAACGGCGCAATAGCATTGAATAGGAGGGAATATAGACGACTGTAAATCAACAGCTCAGAAGGGAAAATGCTAATCTTCATTTCTCCCTTGGATTCTTGCTTCAGATTTTGTAGGACTCCATAAATCTCTGTAAAGGATGACAATTTTAAACAACTGAAAAAGCTAGTGTAAATTTAACAGCACTACTCATATGCTTAAAATTAACAATCTACTCAAAATATTTGATGGAATAGGAACAGACTGCAGCCTGCTGAATAATATGAAGTATCAGAAGTCCAGCAACCCACCTTCCAACTGGTTAACATTTGGCTGATTACTCACATCATTTTAACAAACTTTGAAAGGTGTTAAAAGGTGTTAAAAAACAAAAAAGTGTAAAAAACAAAGCACTTGTAAGCTTTCAATGGCAAATATGACTCTATTCTCTAGCTATTTCAGTAATATTACCATTGCAAAACATCTCAGTAGAATTTAATCTGACATGTTTAAAAAATTCAGTAACACTAAAGGCAAGGCAGAGAGCAGGGAAGGCGGCAGATCAGCAGAAGAGCTGAGTAACTCGAGTGGGTTTTAGACACAGGCATTATATTGCCATCTTGTCATTCCATAAACAATTTCATCTTCATTAAAGAGCATTGACATACGTGACTCACTGTGCTGAAAAAAAAATACAAAAACCAAAATGCCTCTTACCACTATTACCCTCTGAGCCTGACTGCTTCTGTGTCTTATAAAGGTGAGCTCTCACTGTAGCCACTTCCGTAATGGAGAGGCTGATAAGGTGCACGCGTGTGCACACTCTCTCTCTCTCTCTCCCTTTTTAATGTCTTAACTTCACAAAATCTATAAAAATGTAATATATTTTAATCCCATACCACCTATGTCAAATTAGCCCTAAATTTGCAATTTGGAGAAGAAAGGAAGAGAAAGAGAAGAACTGGAGACTGATAGTATGGTTGACTAAATCTGCTTTTCTTTGGTAGATCAGGAGAAAAGCTAAATACAGGCATAATTGAGGAAAAACCAATTTATTTAATAGCATTTAATATAGGCTAAATTGTTGGGCTAGGAGATCCTTATCCATATGGAATCAACCTTGGACAGCAAAATGAAAACAAAGTTAGGATTTCTATTTTTTTCCATTCTCCAGAGAGCTCAGTTCAAACAAACAAACAAACAAACAACAACAGCAACAAAAACACCCCACAAGTGTACCACGAGCATATAGTACAACAGATTCCATGCTATACTATCTTATTCTCTTTCTCTTTGTATTTCCAAAAGAGAGAGCTATAGGAAAAAAATCCTTTCAAAATTCTCTCATTCATGTGTGTTGGCAACTGAAAGAAGCAGCTGAGGTCAAAGAATAGAAGGCAAGATGCACTTAAGGGTTGCAAGGAATGCTGTTAATGGCTTATCAAATATTTTACTGAAAATAAAATAGATCCCTAAGTCACATAATGGTCACTGTACTAATGAGCAAACCAGCAGGTTGCTTCATCTGTTTTTCATTTTTATTTTTAAGTATGCCTTCAGTTTTAAAGTATGCTTTTAAATGTGTGTGCATGTTTGTGTGTGTGTATATGCATATATATATATATATATATGTATGCATATATGCCTCTGGCTATCAGCGATGCCTTTCCCTCCCCTACCCCTGTTTCTATATGATTTTGAACCTTCATTTATCAAATACGATGCCAGTTTATGCTGTGGAATCAGATTTTGGAGGTCTTTGCACATTCTGCTCCATATTCTCGGTTATGGAGTAAGAGTCTTTCTATTCCTCCAAACAAGCTCATTGTAAGTATAAAACATAAAATCACTTCTGACCTAATAACATCCAAATTGATTTCACAGAGATTTTTGGAATAATCAAAAATTTCCATGTGCCTAGCAGTAAATCAGTATAATCTGAATCTTAACCTGTGGTGTCATTGCAATAAAGAGAAAGGCTACAAGGCCAGATCTGTAAGTACTACTACATGCTCTAATTGGAAGATTACACATAATTTAATAGCCCACTATATATTGATGATGAGCAAGTATGGCTTACCCAAAGGTAAATTTTAGCTGCTAGTTGCAATACATTATTTCAGGGAAAAAAAGACTTTAAAAAATACAGATAGGATTCACAGTAGCTAAACTGAAAATTGATTTAGCATACATATAACAAAAATGATATAATAATGAAAATATTATGTGCGGTACCTTTGCAGCCACACGCTGTAAAGGAATTAACAGTCACCATTTTTTACCTGCACTTTCTTTTTTACATTCAAAAGATGTTTCTATTGCATGTGCATCAGGTCATCATTTCTATGCCTTGGGAAACATGAAAATGTGTCCACAGGTTACATCTTTGACCTTGGCATTTAAGGGTCAAAATTCACACAAACCAAATCTTGAACTCAGACTTGTATTTAATGGGATGTATTTTTTTCCTAATAGAAGGCGGGGAGGTGGCAGGGAAAGAATTTTGCATTACAAGAAGCTAAGGGAAAACAAAACAAAACAAAACAAAACAAAACAAAATTTACTGAGATATTCTTGAACCACAGAAAATCATAAATCGAGAGCCTGAATGATTATATCTGCATGAGAAATCCAGACAGTGGTATACTACTGCCCACAAACAGAAAGTCTAAATCCCACCTAAGCCTCTCTCTCTGCCAGGTGTTTCTTACTCCTTGACTGCAGGTCTTCAGTGTGTCAGTCAGTACCGTGATGAAAGACCTGGGAGACGTCATGAACTTACGTCTGAAAATGTCACAGGGCAACGTGGAACTTTACATGCTGAAGTCATTTCCCCAGCAGAGACTGACAGATGGACTTTCATGCAAGGAAGAACAATGCATCAGGGGTTATAAATAACACTCTTGATTGATTTAATGGGTTTGAGACTGCAAGAGTCTCAGGCTAAGGGAAAACTCTCTATCATCATATTTGGGTCTGCAGTGATGGAAATGAAGTTAGACCCTACCTGAGGTAGAGAAGCTGGGGCAAAAAATAATAAAAGGCATGGAAAAGGTTACAGGTAGCTCTACAAACAGCAAGCTCATACTGCTTACATGAAAAGTAAAGCACTACTCCAACAAAGACAGAAAAAGCAGACTTACAACTGAGGTCTTGAATTACTTCAGAGGGGACCTTTTGAAAGATCCAAAATATAGATAATTATCTGCTTTGTATTTTGTCTTTCTTTTCCCCCTATGCAAATTTCAGACACAACAGGCATCTGCCAAATAACAAAACTTCTGTGAAGTAAAGTTGTAGCATATGTGCTCACAACCCTTTGATACGCTTTCATTCTGAAAACCAATTCAAAGGCATTTTAGGTGTAAATGGGCCTTCCCTTGACTCAGAAGCAAATAAGAAACCTCATCTCCATCTCATCTTGCAGGTAGCAGAACCTACTTTTTCCAATTCCTCCTTCCTTGTACCTAAGAAACTGCAAATTACTATTCACCTTTACGTTGCGGTATGTGCTGCAGCTGTGAGAATCATAAACGCTGAACGCTGTAAATGCCATTTTGTTTTGGAGTTAGGAAGGACAGGCAGAACAAAGTCACCCTTCAGAAATGGCCACATGGGCTAAATTGCCCCCCAAACATGTATATTCCTGCATAGACCTCACTCTGGTGTGTGAGAAGGCAGCTGTCAGGAAGGCAAGAGACCAACTTCAGAGGCCTGTGCAGTGTGGACAAGTTCTATACAAAATGCTTGAATGGGTCAGCTAATGTGTTTCTGTCTCAAGTCAGTGGGCTTAGGTTATTTCATCCTCCAAGCTTCTTTCAGGTGGAGATGGCTGCAGTTGGCAAACTGTGCTGAGCCATGTAGTACTCCTGCAGCATCTGCAAGGAGAAGAGGAACAAGATATCCCAGTTTATTTTTATTTATATAAGTATTTATATAAGTTTATTTATATAAGTATTGCACTAAGACTTTAGAAACCAAAAGCTAATCCTCATTCTCTTTACCACTTTTTCCCTTGCCATATGGGGGTTCCTTGTAATGAAATTGCCTTTTCAGGATGAAAACAGGAATTTAAATTGGACAGACTTCAAAACAGGTGAAAATTGTGTTTGTAAAGCAAGACTGGTAACATAATTAAGTTGTCTGGTGAGATCTAAGTTTATTTGCTTGTGCTTCTACAGCTGACAAGAGAAGTGAATTGTAAAGACACTGCATTTTCTATCCACCTTGCAAAAGAAACAAACATTCACTGGTCATGGAGTAAGCTTCATGGAGTAAGGACCTTCCTTTCTTTCCACATAAATTTAATGTTATTAAAATCTGCACATTTTAACTGTGATGATTGTGTAAGACTGCTTGCCCTTGTAAAGAAAGAAGTATTTTAAAGTATACATGCTCTTTGTGAGCTGCTTCTTTTCTATGTTCTCGTTCTCAGTGTCACCTTTCTTGCAGCGACTATCACCAAGGGAAACAAAATACATGGAGCAGTTCCTACCTGCTACTGTTTTTCAGTTTGGGTAGAGTGATAAATCACTTTGCCTTTTGATAAGCAAATGTTTTACAAAAACATAATTTTATTCTTTGACTCACAATATTTTAAACCTGAAAAATCAGATTAAATCTTGTGACCCTGAGCTCAGAAGCTGGTGCTGAAGGCACTCACAAGGCATCTCCCGAATGTGCTGCTGAGGACATCTTGCAAGCTAAAGGCGAGAGGAGAAGGCAGAGCTCACACACATATATAAGTTGCATTTTTGCTTTGTTTTGCTTTCTTTTAACTGAAACAGTTTCACAGGTCACCTTCTAAATACTATGAGCAAAAATATAAGAAACACTGCCTTGGCATTTTGCCCTAGCATAAATCTACTTCTTTTGTTTTTTGGAGAATGGAGAGTCAGATATATTGCATTTAAGAAATGAATGAATCAAGAAGAATACTGGAGGAGGTGAAAAAAGAGGAAAGCTTGCTTAACTCTAAAATATATTGCAGAAAGGTCAGGCTCCTGCTTCACTACTTTATCTGCTCACGCTGACAATGACCTCAATGTCCCAGTCTCTCATTTAATAGGACAAAGGGATAATTTTGGCAAAGCTGTCTCAAGCGCTTTGATTCCATTCAAAAGAAGGACTTACATTAATATTTCACCTTATATTCCTCAGTATTAGAGAAAAGTCTCGTTTTGTACGCATTTCATATGTGTATGAAAGGGGAAAGAGTTGGAAGCAGGATCTGGAAGGCCAGAATCTATCTTCTCACTTCCTTTTATGAAGCGCTCTTAAAGATACCTTCAGACTCTGTTAGAACATCTGTGCCTCAGCATTCAGCATGAAATTCAGAGTTTGTACCTACAGTTGAAGAGACTGAGAAAGGGGAACTTATCTCATTGCATATCTTGATTCCACCACTCTAATCATATTTAATTCCGAGCTTGTTTCCTATCACTGTGCTCTGGAATGTGTAGAAGAGCAGAATGTCTATTTAATACACCAAGCAGTGTCATACAGTATGTAATACCTATGCAAATATTCTCAGTCTGTTTTGCTTTATTACTTGTAACAGCTGATTACTTCACTACCAGGTTACAATTTTTTTTTAAAGATATTTAATATGGAAGGTACCATTTTAAAGAAGAAGATATTGCTATAAAATGCAACTGCACAGCAGTCTCAGGTAAATATAACTGTCTGGTAGCAGTCTAACATTTTCCTCTGTCTCTCATTCTCCACCTCTGGTGCCAGAACTCCTATAATAACATACCCTGGAAATCCTTTTACGTGACTGGAAAAATAAAGTTAAGGCGAAGTGCACCAGTGATGCCGCTACCACTCTGCAGCAGTTCAGATGGCCACAGCAGCAGGATCATTCCACGGACCGGAGGCCTCAAGGAAGATGCAGGGCCCAGCCCTTGTCTCTTCAGGACTTTGTCTTTGGCACTTTCTAAAGTGTCTTTTGGGCTCCTTGCATTTATGACAGAGTGGAGAGATCAAAGGTTTGGCAATGTGACGCTGTTATAAACCCGCCAAAAAGTAGTGAGAGCTGAGCTGAATCCACCAACAAGGGCTCTTCACATGCATATAGGTGTTTATATATATATTTATGCAATAAAATAAAATAGTTTTAATAAAGCCACCAAGTCATTATCATAATAGATTTATTACTTGAAATAATAATAAAAAAATTAACAGCATCAATTTGAGTTGCTTGGAGCATACTTGGTCATAATGATTCCACTTCGTTTTATCAGTTTTGTAAATGAGCCTATTCATAACCTGCATGAACAAGAAGATGCAATTACTAATAATTTAGGTTAATTGGATCCTAATTTTATCCAAATAACTTTTGCTAAGGATTAAAATTGACTCCTTCCATACAAAAAGTGTGAACGGTCAGGATTATTAAGTTAGGTCAATTAAGTGAATAATCCAGATGGTGAATTTCTTCAAAGGGTCTACTTTTTAATTAATTTAAACTAGGACTGATGAATAGATAAACTTGCAAATGCCTAGAAAATTAATTTCTTACTCAAAGAATAAATGATATCAAGCCTGTGGATGACATGCTGGATTTCTTCATATGTTTAAAAGACATTTTTTCATGATGTGTCAATGAAAAATTAAATGAATTTAAATGAAAAATGCATGCAATCTGACTATAAACATGTAGAAGTTGGAACTCACTATAACTACTGGAAAGTTGTTTTATCTCATATGTGGAGCTGCTGGAGAGAGTCCAGCGCAGGGCCACAAAGATGATTAGGGGCCTGGAACATCTGCCCTATGAGCAAAGGCTGAGAGAGCTGGGACTCTTCAGCCTGCAGAAGAGAAGACTGAGAGGGGATCTGATCAATGTATATAAATATCTCAAGACAGGGAGTGAGGAGGATGGGGCTGGCCTCTTCTCAGTGGTGGCCAGTGATAGAACTAGAGGAAACGGCCACAAATTGAGGCACCAAAAGTTCCACAGGAACTTGAGGAAGAATTTCTTAACAGTGAGGGTGACAGAGCACTGGAACAGGCTGCCCAGAGAGGTGGTGGAGTCTCCTTCTCTGGAGATCTTCAAAACCTGCCTGGACATCACCCTGTGCCACATGCTCTAGGCGACCCTGCGTGTGCAGGGGGGTTGGACTAGATGACCTCTACAGGTCCCTTCCAACCCTAGCCATTCTATGATTCTATGATTCTATGATTTCTTATTTGGCTACCCTCAACTTTTGTGTCTTCAGTGATGAACTTTGTCTAGTGTAACAACTCTGTGCTCATAAACAGTTACTAGGGAGAAAAGAGTAAAGTAATCTCAGTCTCACCATAGTTCATGTTTTCAGTCTTTAGGAGTTATTTCAGCATGGAGAAGTGAAAAAAAAATCTGCTATTTAAAATCAATATTGCAGACAACTAAATAGGAAACAGAAATGCAGCATCTAGCTGACTAGCCTTAAGATAAAAGGATGATCCTATGTAACGGCAGTGGCATGAGTGGTGTGAGGTGAGGCACAAATCAGAGCTCATCAGCATGCAGAGAAAGACAGAAATCATGAGCACCAGTCCAAGAATAAACTATAAGTTGGTCCTTAAGGTAGAACAACATAGTTGTATCTACTTAGAAATAATCATAGTAAGCCTTGTGTGCTCACAGAACCCAGCTGTATAGTCTGAGGCAGATTGTTGTAGCAGGGTTTCATTCCAGTGAAAATGGAACCAGCAACCTACCTGCTGAAGGAGCTGCAGGATCTCACAAGGACAGACAAAATGATAATGTTTACCGATAGGCATCCACTGAAAAATAAATAGATCATAGTTCGATCTGTCCTTCCAATGTAATTGAAAATACAATCCATAGTTCGGGCTGAATGTTAAGACTGCTTTCGAAAATAAGAACCATCTAAAGTACACTGAGAATTTTAGCAAAAGATGCATGTATATATATAACCATACTCTTAAAATAACAGAGGTTGTGAACTGTAAAACCATATTTCAATGATTGTGCTCAGCCTGGTGGTTCCCACAAAATATCAGAAAAAAATAAATTTTTTTTATTCGCATGCCTATATGGCAACAAATTCAGCACCAAGATTATGATGGAATTGACTCAAAAATCTAGCCATTTGCTTAAACTTTTAACTCCACTGTTTCTCTTGTAGCAAAGGATAAGGGAAAACAATGATTTTTTTCTCTAATGTATGTAGTTTTACAAGTGAAAAGTAAGGGCAAAGCAAACTAACTGTACCCAAATGGTTATATGACTACAGTTTCCTCTTTGGTAGGCTCAAACCAATACAGAAATCAGAAAGCAAAAATTAATTCTGCTTTATATGCTTGTCTGAACCTGCTACACATTGTTACAGAGTGTTAAGACACTATGATAAGGCTATACTTCCCTAAGGGCAGTGGGAAGTTGACCCACTTACTTCCATAATAAGAAAATTCAGTTCTATTTTGCTTTAAGATTTTCTTAATCCATACCTACATCCTGAAACATAGCACCCCCTTCCCCATTCCTGCCTTCATTTCATGCTGTCTTTGGAGCACAGACAAAATTCCAAGGACAAAGCAGGCACACTTTCCTGGCTCACTCCCTGGCGAAACCTATTTTTCTGTCTCTACAAAAGCATCAGAGAAACATTTTTTTGGTATATGTCAGTGTTAGCTAAGATCCCAAACCATCTTTATGTCCATGAATTATGCTTTCTGTTCCTTCATTGCGGTGCTAGTGGCCAGAGCAGCAACTGCAAAAACTGGATAAGGGACTAATTAACTCATTACTAGAGTTAATGATATGTAAAAATGGTTGCAACAATTGGCTGTCAGAAGAACAACAGAAGATACCTATCCTGATAAATTAGTAAATTTGTTGTGTAAATTCCAAGGAAAAAGGAATGCATTTATTTTCCAGAGGAAGAATATATCCAAAGTCTTCTTCCTTGACACTTTATGTAGCCATTCACTTTCTTTCCCTAGCATGCTATATCTTGCAATATAATTAGGTGCATATTTAGAAAGAACTACTTGGTAGATCCTTAATCTGCAGTCCTCTCTCATACGAATGTGTAAGTGCAATATATGTTCCTAATCACACTTTATCAACCATTAAATCTATGCAGTGTCTAAAGGAAGACAGTAATGTATAAGTAGTTCCTTGAGCACTGTTATCCTCTATTTTTTTAATTTCTTCTCTCAGCTGTCTAGAGTAGGAATGCTAAATAAAGCAATTTAGCATAACTGAAACTCAAGTCTGAGTACTTTTCTTTTTAAAAGATTGTGTGTGTGTGTGCTTTTGTAGCCATTTTTAATGACACCAAATTCACCTCTGACTTGTGTTTTGCTCAAATAGCCAACGAGGGATACTTCTGTTGAGCGAAAAAGCCTGCTTCTCTAACATTTCTACTGCCAGTCACTGGATGACTGGCAAAGTGATTGGATCTGAGACTGATAGGAAAAAGACTCCTTAAAGAAAGAAAAGTCAAATACTTCAAAGATTACTATATACTGTAACTTTTTTTTCCTCCCAGATTTTAGCTTACCCTGCATTTTAGTATATCCATGTCTTTACACAGAGATTTTTTTAAAAAATTGTACTACTTTAAAGCCTTCCAGAAGTGAACCATAATATCTGTAAAGGGCATATTCATACTGTAATTTAACTGGTCTTTAGTACAATGAATCTCTAGCGTGAAATTTTCCCTGTTAATGATCAGCATAAGCTATAGCTCTTAATGCAATTAAGAATCCAAGGCTTATAGTCTATAGGCAACAGAGTGACAAGATGATATCATTAAAGTTCTCATTTCATTCCCTATAGGGAAAAGCAACCATGTATTATAAGCATCTTTTCTATCAGCAAAAGGGACCCAAGCACATATTGAATTATGTATTATAGGCTCTTCAATCCTCAGGCAAAGTAAATAAATGGTTCTAGCATCAGAGTTTCTCTCTTAAATACATTTGTTTTTCAATAACATTAAAGGAGGAGGAGGGGGGAAAAAAAGCAGTCTAAATAAGAGAAGAACTTTTCTTGGTGGCAAAATCAAGCAAGCATTCCAAGCCCTTTGTAGAGATTCTGTTTTCTTTGAACGAAGATCCACCTTACTACCCTAGTTCCAGGTTTGGGTTAGATAGTAGGAAAAAATTCTACACAGAAAGAATGGTGAAGCATTGGAACAGACTGCCTAGGGAAGTGGTGGAGTCACAATCCCTGGCAGCTTTTAAGAAATGTGTAGATGAGGCACTTATGGACATGGTTTAACTGGTATAGTGTTGAAGGGCTTATGGCTGGACTTGATGATCTTAAAGGTCTTTTTTAATAATAATGATTATACCCTTGGATTCTATGATTATACCTCCATCAACCTTGGAAGGGCTTCATGCACTGCATCCACTGCAGCTCACGACCTTGACTCCGTCCTACACCACTTCCATGAAGAGCTAGCTCTGGACGTGACTTCCCATGGTCTTCAAAAGCCCTTGTTGCAGGCCTTTCTCCACCACAATGAGTAAGAGAAGTCTACCTTTCCCATCACAGAAAAGCTGAGCTTGTTCTGCGTGCCTCTTGGTTAGTAATGCACCCTGAAGCTGAAGCACAAGTGATGCTAAGTCCCACATGACTTCTCTTTCAGCAGTGCACAGCCAGCCAACCGAGTCTACATGGACCTCCTCTTCATAATTTCCATAGCCCTCTTTCTAGGCAAATAACCTCTCTCATCAGAGCATATTTTTTCCTGGAAAGACCTTCTGGCTCAAACGCAAGGTAGAGTGTCCCCTATCCTAATGCCCTCACCAGGGAACCATTGAAGTTCCCAAGCAGAAGTTTCTGTATGTGTCAGTTGTGGTGCCACAGTAGGTGACCCATATATTTCAAGATTATCCTTAAAAAACAAAACAAAAAAAAAACACAAAAAAACCCAACCAAACAAAAAAAATTTATAGATCCCAAATATTCTTTCTTCTCTTACAGGTCTAAAGGCATTTGCTCGTTTCTCTGCTTGAGGAGGAAGAGGAAAAGGACTGTTTCTTCAGAAATTCTCTGCGAGTTCTAGGCTTTAACTATAGTATATCAAATTTACAGAATACTCAGTATTGCAGTTGGCATCAGACAACACATTTCAGATTTTTAAACAGGTAAAAGTGAGATGATTTTTACCCTAAATATACATATTTTCTGCAGCTAAAGAGTGCGCAGGGCCTACAAAGATGGATTCTTGCATCAGTTCTCCCTTTTCCTCAACCATCTTAGAAACATTTCGTATTTTCCATATATATTTAAATTACAATCAGTCTGCTTAATAAAGTTAATCATTTATACTTTAGAATATGCAGTTTTTCTTTCTTTAACAGAAATTGAAACAAAGGTAGACAAGTCCTAAGGATGCTGAAGTACTAAGCATTAGAAAAGCAATGGGTGTGTATATATACATGTAGGAAATATGGAAAAATAAAATGTTTTACTAAAGATAAATAATGAATACACATAAATAGTTTCATATCAGAGATGAACTGAAAAAAAAAAAAGAGAGAGAGAACTAGAATGCAGATGCTCCCAAACACCATCAGTGGATTTTTAACTACCATGTGGACAATTGAAAGAAAGTTCTGATCTAGCTGGTTAATTCACAGGCACCACTGGGTAGTAAAATGGTAACAGATAATGTTGTCTTAGTACAATTCCATAGCATTTAGATTAGCTTATTAGATGCAACACTGCATAATATTGCATTTTTAGGCTCATTTGCTTCTAACTAAGGGAGAATAGTTTAGAAACAATACATAGTTTATTATCTGCCTGCTTTCTATTGCTTTGTATTTTCTAGGCAAAATTCTAGCTTCATTTACACTGTAATTAACATAAAAATAATAACTAGCAAAAATAATTACAAATAACTTGATCACAAAATAATATACTGTGAGTCAAAACAAAAGAGCGCCTCAGACTGAATATTATAGAATATTTGGTTAAAATTAGCAATTTCTCATCTATCTCTTCTATCTGACTATATTAATGCACTTCTAAACCACCACACAGATGCCAAAGTACTCTCATTATCAGCAAAACAGCCCCAACAGATATAGAACAAACTAGTCTGAGGACTTTTTTATTCTTTGTCCCCATAGTCCTATCCCCGTACTTCCTAGGAGAACAAGCCTTAGCAGCTGATGCCTTACACTTAAGGGAGATTCTCTATAACCTCTTTTATAAGATACATTGAGAGACAGAGTAGTTTTCCTTAGCAGAAGAAGGATTTTTAAGATGTTATAGGAAAATCCACTTGAAAAATCAAGCAGTTGGATGTTGGGATTAAGAGCTCTTTCACACATAACTGTTAAAAAAGAGCAAGTACTGGATGGATCTGTTCTCACCTATTGGTATTCTTCCTCTAAAGTATAATTTATCCACAAGTCCACATTTAAGAAACTTTTTTAGTAATCAAACCTTTGCAAGTTTGTATATGTATGTGTATACAGGTATCAAAATGCATTTCATGTGCTTTGCTTAATTGTTTTTGAACTTGTAATGTAAATACTTACAAACTTACAAAACTTAAAAACTTACAAAAACTTACTTACAAATGTAAAGAAAGCCTCCTTTTCTCTATTGTCTGTTGAGATTGTCTTTATGTTTTTCATTCTGCTTTGTGTTACGGCTGAACTGAAAAAGCGTATTGAGCAGTCCTTGGCTTTCTAATTAGCAAATCTGTTCTTTTTTTTTTATTTTTTTTTTTATTTTTACCATTGAAGGCAAATTTGAGGAGGAAGAATGCTTCACTCCAAACATACTGTTTCCAAACTAAGATTCTGAGAGAGTAAAATCAGAAAGTTCTTTAGAAGGATTTTAGCCAATTGTAAGTTAGATATTTCTCTTCAATCTTTTCTTTAAAATCTCCTATGAGGAAGACTCCACTGCCTTCTCAGGCAATGAATTTCATTTTTTCTTTTATCAAATCTTCTTATTATATATTACTACTACTATTAGAGCTTCTTCTCTACTATCTAATCTAGATCTCCTTTGCTGCAAGTTTAATTTCATTATTGGTTCGCACCTCTTGAGAAAATGTATTGCCTTTTAACTTATAAGAAACAATCTTTCATATAAACTGAAGATTCTGTTACAACTCCTGTCTGTACATTATCCTCCAAACTAAACAGTTCTTCCAAATCTTCTTCATTAATCCTTTTTTTTTCCCCTAGACCTCTGATCATTCTTGTCTGCTGAGGATTTTTTAAAAGGTCATGTTTAACCTGAGCACGAGAATTAGGCTGAGACCTCATTAAAAAGGAAATGCTCTAAGTTTCACACACTATTTAGACAGCCTAACATTTAGCGGTGTTTTGCAAGCAACATGACGTTTTTGATTACTACTCGGTTTGCAATCCACTCTATTCCTTCTAACCTTCTCTCTGTTCATGTATCTTGCACTTCACACACATCCTTAATAGCATTTGTCTGTTCTCAGACCTTTTTTTTCTGAGTTCAAGAATGGATCTCACATATGGTAAAATGCCTACTAAGTGAATATGTAAACTGACTATCATGTGGTTAAGGAGAGGTGTGTTTGCAAAGTGACCTAGTAGAAACTTCACACTGCACAAAATAGAAGATTTAATTAAATAGAATATTGGCATCTCTTACTTGTATGCATAACCAGCTTTCAAAAACAAAAGGGAACATTGACGCCATAAAGGAGCAGCCTTCAAATATGTTACAGTGCTGAGTACTGTGAAGGGAGACTGCTGTAACTGTTGGCAATGTCAATATGCAAGTTAAGTTTTCATATTCAAAACACTCACTAGGCCTCCTGTGTCTTGATTTGCTGTACTGAAAATAGGTTTTACACAACGCTCTGAGGCCTAAATGGTTTTAGATCATATTGCAGCAAAGGACAGGAGAGAGGAAAGCTGCCTCCAGTGAAGAGGGGAGTAGATGGAAGTATATATTTTAGCGCCACATGGTTTTGTTCATCTGAGTACCTAAAAGGTTTATTGCTTACCAGAAGCTTTAAGGTAACATCTGGTCTA
This sequence comes from Eudromia elegans, assembly GCA_003342815.1. Classification (NCBI taxonomy): domain Eukaryota; kingdom Metazoa; phylum Chordata; class Aves; order Tinamiformes; family Tinamidae; genus Eudromia; species Eudromia elegans. The sequence continues at coordinate 4,602,577 of PTEX01000045.1, read as the reverse complement.
ACATATCTGCCTAACAGGCCATGCAAGTCTCCTGTATTTCTTTCCACAACATCCCAGCCTTCATGCAACGCTTCTCCTGAACAGCTACATTTATCAGGGCAGTGGGGCAGAGATGCCACTGTCCTCTTCAGTCAGTGTCTTTTTGTCTTTTCCTGAGCACATGCTGGGATGCCCTTGTCTTTGCTAAAAGCCAATGGTAAGGGGCGTTCTGATCTATCCTTCTAGAATGAAGCTGGCAGAGCCGTGATGTGCCTGGACACTTAACTGCCACTTCTGGTGTCAGTGGCACAGTAACCTCTTGATTTACCCCCAAGGCTTTATTGCTTTCCAGTTAAAACGTGCCCTTCTCTAGTTGAAGCAAGCTGAGTGTGCAAATGATCCCTGTGAGCATAAACAGGGGAGGGCACAATAATAGTTTCAGGATTTACATGATCAAAGAATAAGCCCTTCTACATTTGCAGCATTGAATGATTGATGTTTCCCAAATCTGTTTAATATCCTGTTTGAAACATCTTTTCTGTTCCTAATTCTTTGGTTTATTTTACTTCAAAAGGTAGGTGCCTTTAATCTGCTACCTTTCATTGACATTTCAAAAAATAAATGTAGATCTATTAAAAAACAATTCATTTAAAATAAATTACATAGTTTCATAAAAAAATTCTTTGGCACTACGCTTGTACCTAAAACAAGATGAGGTGACTGAAATCAGAATCACAGTCAGAAGCAACCAACATTCAGCTTGTGATGTGTTTGTTAAATAAAAATATTCTAAGAGTTACTGGCTCACACTGAGTGAGGTCCTGCAGATAAAACTTTCATGGTATAGTGAAGCAACAAAAATTTGTAAAATGGACTGAAACATGCAGGATGTTGAAGCAAAGAGCACAGGCAATGTTAGAGCATAAAGTAAGGGCAGTGTGCTACCACAGAATTGGGCATCTGGGGTGTTGGAAAGTGCTGTGAGTAGGAGCTGAGGATACAAAATATTTAACTGCATTAGAATCTGCCAGTGCATGAATTACTGTCCTAGAGCTGACAAATTATCCCAGGAACATTTTTACTGAAGCTGATATAATTATCTTTCCCTCCCCAAATTTAAGTTAATTTTTTTTTTTTTTCATTGTAAAAAAGTCTCTCTCAAAAAAAATTTCAACCAATACCATATTCTCTTTGCAAGTTGACAATTTTTTTATTTCTGGAAAATTTTTAAAGTCATGCATTATAAGCAGTTCTCAGAGTTTAGCAAAAGCTGCTGATTTAATGAAAAACTAGATAGGAAAGGCTCATGTAAAGTAACTAATGGGAAATCAAGTTATATTGCCTATGGCAGTAGGCACATTATTAATGAGTCTTTGCTGGTGACTCATTTTTCATGTAAGAAGCCATCATTTAGCACCACTATTACTGTATTAGCCACAGTGAAACTGTTAATAGTCTGTGAAATCGTTAATAATCTTCCTACATAAAGAATAAACACCACGCCCCATTAATACACTATAAAGAAAGAAGAGTCTACAAAACATTTCAGTAGAGAGTTCTTAAATGCTAATAAGTCTGTTGGGTAGCAACTATGTTTTATAGTGAAGGAGTCTCCCATAGACAGAAATGTCTTTTCCTAAGATAACCAGAAATAAGTCATTTTAGAAGGGTTTTTTTTTTTCAATAGGCAGGATTATTTTAAAAAATCTAGTGTCCAAATAAGCCATTTGTTGATTTTGTTTGAATTGATTTAGGAGGAAGCAGGAGAATGCTTGAGATAGAAAATAATTAATGTAAATAATGCATGTGAAGCTGTTACACTGATGCTTTCAATTGAAGAAATGTGATTAGCATTTCACTTCTCAATTGGCAGTTTCAGGTCACTGGCCTAGTCTAGCATGAATAAAATCAGCGAATGAAAAATGGCAATCATGAAGCAAAAATTAAAGAAAGGAGATTTGGAAAGGGAATTTTTGCTACATCAAGTAAAGAAGATTAAATTTAATACCTCATTTAATGTCACCATTAATCTGTCATTGCACTGGGTCAATATGTACAGAGGCAAATGGAGACAAAGAGGAGACTAAGGGTAATGGGGCTTACGTGCATTTCCCTCACTTTGAAAGTTTGGCTCAGTAAAGATTAAACTGAGAGAAAATGATTACTCCTGGCCTCTGCAGTGCCCTTGAGCTCTGGGGTCCTTCCTAAATAACTGAGTAATAACAGCTGATGACATTAGGCTCAGAGGCTCAAGCCTTGGGAAAACACTGCCCCAGTACAGGTAACTAGCTCACCAGCCGTTTTCAGACTTGAGCGGAGTTGAGAACAGTGGCAACCCTCCAGGTGTCATTTTAAGCCCTACCAAGAAGCTGAAATAGTTTTCCCTGTCTTCCCTTTTTTCCCTATCAGTGATGCTACTTGCTCTCAGCTTGTGCACTTATCTCCATAGAAGTTCATATCTTTGTATTTACACATATATATCTATGTATGCATGTGTGTATGTATAGATGTGTATAGATGTTTGTACATACACAAACATCACTGTATTTAAATAAGTTTAAAAAAGCAAATCCATATGCTCAGCTTCAGATGACTCTAGGTTTATTTCAAAGTGACCTAAATATGTGAATAGGAGTAATTTGCAGAAATTCATTACACCACCTTATTTAGACTTAATGTACTAATGAGTAGTTTCCAGTGTTATTTACAGTAAAGGAAACTACATCTGTGTAACAGTGTGCTCTAAGACTTGTTGATTTGTAAACATGCAATGGGTCTTATTTTCCATTGCTTATCACATGGAATTCCATCATTTTCATCATTTCATCATTTCATATTTTAACTTTTCATCCTACTTTTTTTAATCACAGATATTAATGACTACCTTAAGACCATGAGATGTTTACTTTAAACATTCATTTAAATTTTTTTTAACATATTATCATACTGTAGTAATAATCAATGTGCACCTTCATCCATAACTATATGTACAGAAAGAAGAAAAATTTATGTCAGTCTGGGAAGCAAATAGGAGGAAATTGTGAGGAAATAACGGTACTAAGCAGCTTGTGAAAGAGAAACACTGCATCCATCAGTAGTTTTTAACATCTTATCATTTGAATTTTTGAGCACTTAAGAGCCTTGCTAGTGTGAACATTGGGCCTTGGGGACATTAAACAACTCTTGGGATTTCATAGAATCAAGCCTAAGATCTCAAATGAAACAAAACCAGCTACTTCTAAAAGAAAAATGTACATCATAGTCTCAGCAAAAAGAGAGAGAAATTTCCATCTGTCATTAAGGGCTTTTTACACCACTCTACTAGTATGAAATGCATTAGATAAATAATACCTGCACTTTAGAGATAAAAGATTTGATTGCAAGGAGAAATTCCTTTTTTCCTATACCAGAGAGGAAACAGCAATACAGAAACATATTTACACTAGACAAGAATCTAAAGGAATTTTTAGATCTCCAGTGTTCAGTTAAACTAAGTTCTTGCATACAATTAGAAAGGTATGTTAATATAATAGTGTTAGGGACTCTCTGTCAAATCTCAGCATCATCCATGGATCTTCTGACAACTGTTTGGAAAAGGATTCACTTTTAGAGTCAAAAATCTCTTGCCTTTGTTTATTACACATTTGTAAAATCTTACTGGAGAAATTGAGGGCAAAAGAGGACCTTTGAACAGTTTCTTTTTGTTTATTTTTTGAAACAGAATGTTCTTCTGAGTGTGAAAGAAGACAGCAGGAAAGTTCACTAGCAAACTAGACAGAAGATACTAATGACCCATGATCCAATATAAGATTAAGTTTGAATAGACATTAGAAAGTTGTTTTTCAATAGCAAATATGAAATAGTGAGAGCATGAAAATTATGCAGCTCCTTGCTGTGATTTAATGAAGCATGTGTAGAGCCCTTGTAGTGGAAAAGACTAGATGTGCATCACTCCTAAACAACAATAATGAGCCTGTGTCTTTGTTCACCTTGGCTACTTGAAGATTGTATTCCTCTGTGAATTTGTAAAGGACTTTCTGCGTGCTCTGTGGAAAGGTGCAGACAGACCTACTCCCGAATATTACTTGAGGAACACTTTCAATGTCTTCGTGGTTCATGTTTTCATACTACCTTAATACAAGATAAAGGAACTGAGAGGCACAACAATTTAGGTAGTATATCTCTCCTGTGATTTGTATAGACTTGTCATACGTTGCAAATCTACAAATATACAACAAAAATGACACAAAATATTCATTTGAGGATTCTATTTCCTGGAGCACATCAAACATTTCATCTGGTGTGCCAAAAATGTAAAGGATTGATTCTTGTCAAAAGACTCTTTCTTATTATTTTTGGTTTTTTAATTTAGAAAAAACAGCAGGTTCACTGCTAGAATAAGAGAAGACTCTGATTGTTGCTGTTGTTCTGTTTCTTTTTAGGGTTATTTATTTTACTCCAGACACTGGCAAGTGAGGTAAGAGATGGAGGTGAAAATTCAGAGCTTACCTGGCCTGTGCTGTGCTGATAGAGCAACAAAAGAGAGCAGCAGCCATTTGATTTTTCTGAATCATGAAAAGACTCAGAAAATCCACAGAAAATCACTCACAAAAGTGAGGGTCAATAAATATGGAAAATCTCAGATACTGACAGTGTCTTGACTTAATCTAATAACTATGGCAATGTGCTGGAGAGTATAAGGCTCTTCAATTTATTCATTTTAAATATTTTTAGGCTAATTTTAGATGAGAATAGCAATATATTGCTCTTTTGGAATACCAAATTTACTTTCTCAGGAAAATAGTATTGGGGTTGAATCTTTGCCATTTCTTAAGAAATGAATGGAGAGTCAAAGAGAATTTTGAATTTTAAAAGGGAATCTTCAAAAAGTGAGACACTTTAACAAAAAATGTATGAAAAAGAATATTGTGGTTGTATAGTTAGAATATTTGTAAGCAGGAAATGCTAACATTCATATCCTCTTAATTCAACAGCACTGTGCAAATGCATACTATTTATCAGATACTATATTACTGTGTAGTACTGCAGTCAAAATGCCATGGGGTATGAAGAATTAATGTGTCAAAACATCTTTACTGATACACTGTGAGATTAGACCTCCACAAGCCACACTGATGGGGTCACAATCCATCAGGTCTCTATAAGTCTTTCTGAGACTGTTACATAGTGAGAGCTGCCCTCAAAAATTGCTAATAAAATGTTGATAGCCTGCTGAAATATACACTTTGACACAATTAACTAATTCCTCTTAGTGGTACCGTAGCTGTATCACAGCTCTCAGCCTGAAGTTCCCACAGGTACCATGAAATCCTGCTCATAGCTGTTGGGTTGTTTTGACTCCCAGAAGCTTAAGGTAATGTGAGCATCAAACATTTCTGAACCCAAGGGCTTTAACTATAGACTTGATCATATGCCAGCTTTCTGCCTGTCTTCAGGACATAGAATCATAGAATCATAGAATGGCTAGGGTTGAAGGGACCTGTAGAGCTCATCTAGTCCAACCCCCCTGCACACGCAGGGTCTCCTAGAGCACAGGGTGATGTCCAGGCGGGTTTTGAAGATCTCCAGAGAAGGAGACTCCACCACCTCTCTGGGCAGCCTGTTCCAGGGCTCTGTCACCCTCACTGTTAAGAAATTCTTCCTCAAGTTCCTGTGGAACTTTTCGTGCCTCAATTTGTGGCCGTTTCCTCTAGTTCTATCACTGGCCACCACTGAGAAGAGGCCATCCCCATCCTCCTCACTCCCTTTCTTGAGATATTTATATACATTAATCAGGTATTTATATACATTAATCAGATATTTATATACATTAATCTCATCTGGAGACTATAGTCCAATGTTATCCAAACAGTGGAGGTCCAGTCCCCGGGATTGCCGGCACGATCACAAAGACTGCAGAGAATATATCTGGGTTTATTTCTGAATGACTCAAAGTCAACAATGGAAGCTACCCATGGACTAAACAGCATCTTAAATCACACACAATATTTTTCCTAAAACCTAAAACTGAAACAAAGATAAAGAACAACAAAAAAAGGGGGTGAGGGAGAGAAAAAAAAAAAAAATTGCAGGACAATCAAATAAATGTCTATAGGCAACAAGTGTTTTCCAGGACCATATGACTCTCATAACTGATTCTTAATTTCGGAAATGAGCAGAAGAGAATGAATAAGCCTATGTAAATCTGTTGAGAACAACAAAGTAATGTCTAGAAACCAAAAACCAAAAAAAAAACCCACCCTCCAATGTTTTCCCAGTGAGTCAGAAAAAAAGATCAGAGAAGTAAACAGTCTGAGATGCTCAGCTGCCATCAGCTAGAGTTTCCCACTCATGACATATGAGTCAAGGGCAACAGCTTTGCAAAATATTTTGGTATGATTCATCTTGGAGGCTTTTGAACCAAATATGGGGAATTGCTGATAGAGCTGATGAGAAGTGTCAAACTCAGGTGTTGAAAGAAAAGGTTATAAGCGCACTTAAGGTACCTACCCAAACAGGTTAGCAAAGACTGTAAATCTTCATTCAATAAGCAAAAGTATTTCCAAGTTAATTGCCGTTAGTTGCCACTTTCGCACATACTCTTGTTCTATAATTCAAAGCTAGAACTGAAAAAAAAAAATTAAACATAGGAAGTGTATTTAGTTATATCTACTGTAGGACTAGGATTCAAAAAGGCTTTTAGGAGCTTAAGTCCTCCTGAATCCCTTAAGACTTACTCGAGCTCCAAAATGTCTTTGAATGTGTTTGTTAGCATATTGAATCTTCAACATTCTGTGCCGCCAAAATACATAAGAAACACAAGCTCTTTCCAATAGTTCAGGTATAGAAATCAATTATTTTTGATCCCTTAGTTCTGCTGGACATAAATTTTGAGAGGTCATTTGTTCTGGAAATGATAATATAGCTCAGATTTCTTCAAGAAATAGTGCACCTTTCCCTAATTACGAATCATGCTGTACCCCAAACTGGCTCTCTGAATTTTGTCCTTTTAAGGTCTTGATCAACATAAGAGGTTTTGAAGGAATATTCATTTTGCCTTGCCTGTGCTTTAGAAAGCTGTTTTTGGCCTATTCTGCCCTCACTGTACTGCAAATCTGTACTTTGTAGTTATTGCCTCAATTCAAATAAGGACCCTAGAATATTAAAGGAGTTCTGTAAAGTTAATGAATGGACTGATTTATTAGAATGCATGTTGGCTTGCACTTGCATTGTTCCCAGCAGCCTGGAAGGAAGCCAGCTCAAATCCACCAGAATTGCATGCGACCCACCGGGCCCAGGGCTCTCCCGTGAGAACACGGCATGGACAGAATGTAGCCTGCAAGTAGGTCCTGTGTGGTGCACTTCAGTATTGGCTAGTCTCAGAGCGCAGATCTGAGATACGCTCAAGTAAACACAACAAGGCATTCCTTTTAATATTGCGCTCCTTCATTGCCTTGGTAAATTCTGAAGTTTTACAAGATATGCTGTTGTTGTGAGGACCCCAAGCACCCTGACTCTACTTTACTCAGCCTGACTTTGCTTTTTCAAATATCAGCAATCTCACGTGGCTTAAAAAGATGTCCTCAAACTCCTGTCTTTTGATACCCTGTCAGAAAAATATTTGTGTGTGATTTTGTACTTGGTTCAAAAGGAGAAAAAAAAGTAAGACTTATAATGAAACAGTATTTATCTCAGCTCTGGCTCTGCCGTGAAGCACTGAGAAGGGACCTGCATGAGAGGATGAAACGACTGGAAGTTCATGCATGTGTCAACCAATACCCCAACTATAGCTAGCACTCTGCACGAATCTGTGAAAACTGACAAGGCTTTGGCTCTTAAAGGATCTTAAAACCCTTAAGGGAATTCCACAAAAAAAAAGCATAGCTATGAGATTTTCTTGTTTTTTCTTTCTTTCTTTTTTTTTTCTTTCTTTTTTATTGGCATTTTTGCGTCACTTGTCCATAGAAGTTCTCTCTGCTTCAAATTTGGTTGGCAGTCAATTGCCAATTAACCACGACAAAAACAAAGTAATTTGGCTAAACTGCTTTGGTGAATTCTGTAGGTTACCATAGCGTAAAAGTGCAGTCAAATCACAATTTTTCTACCTTTTACACTGGAGGCCAACATCATGATTATAAACTTAATAAAAGAAGAAAGTCTATTCAGCCAAATTAAAATAAATAGGTATAGCTTTACTTGATCATCTGGCCAGATAAAACATACATTTCAATATCTGCTTTTAGCTCTCTTCTGCAAACCTGGCTGTTGCCTTATCTCTAAAGTATCCATTTGGATTTATATATATAAAAAAGCACCTCTGATTTGTTTTAAAACATACTCAATAAAAATAAAAGTTACTGTAATATACTGCCTAAATACAAAAAGTTGCTTAGCTTCATTCAGTGAGTTTCTCTCGTTCCAGCCAGAGACTCTTTCTAGACAGAATGAACTACCGGTCAGAGTCAAAATGACTACAAGTTGCCCTCAATATTGCAGCCCACTTTTACAGTAGGCACCAGTATTGCCTATTTATGCCTAGTTGACAGGACTCTTCTTTTTTTCAGATTGAGAGTTATATCCTCTTTTAGAGTCTTAGTGTGTTGTTATAAAGTCATCTGGCCTTGAATCAGCTCTTGAGCTCTGAACAGCTTTTTCAAGTTAAGCACGTCAGAAATTCTCTAGTGTCTTAGTCTTACTCATGACGTATTTTGGGAATGTTACATTTGATAAGTAATTTGTAGTAATGTTTTTCAGTCACTTCATTGTGATCAATTCAAGTTTAAACAGAAATAGTGATTTTATTGTTGTTTGCTTGCTTTTTATCTCCAAAGTCCTCATCTGCTTTTTCTACAGATAGTCTTTTTGGCAGATGGCCCAGCTTTTAAATTCCTTTTCAAAGCAGTATGAGTATGTCAAAAATATAGTAGTTTCAACCCTAATTTCTCTCTTTTTTGCCCATTATTACTTTTCAGCAGCTTGACCTATAACCTGTTTTCCTCTGTTTTTTTGTACTGTGTTTGCATTAGTTAATCTTTATGCAAATATAATATTTTCATGGATAATGTTTATTCTAATGTTTTTTGATTGTAAATATGTGTGAATAGATGATTTCATCCCCCTGACGTGCAAATGTCATCCACATTATATAGCCCATGGAGTTTGGCCTTTACTAAGAAGACCAAAAAAAAAAAAAAAGTTCGTAATCTTTCTTCAGCTTCAGCTGTTTCTCACATTCCGTCCTCATTCCTCAGTCTATTCCTCTCATTTTTCATAGGAGATTTTTACCTTTGTTTTGCCTAGAAGAATTACCAGAATATACCTCAATTTTATAACATACTACCTCTTCAAGGAAACAAAGTTAAGGCAATTGTTTTCCATTCTTGTCACAAGTCCTTTGAACATGATTATTTTCTTTCACCATAGATAATCTTTTCCACTTTTAGTGGAATCCTTGCTGAATTAAAAATGTGACTTAGCACTTACTTATGCAAAACTCATTGACATAGTTTATCTTCCTCATCTCACACGTGCAGGTTTTCATGTACTCGTGCACTGCATTTGCAATGCACTTGCAAAATGCATTTGCATTTTTTTATGAAAATGATAATAGATTGCAGCATAAAAACTCATGTTTTTCTTTTTTTTAATGTGATACTATTTCCATTTGAAGGCATACATTTGAAAATTTTGAGATACATGGTTCTTTTATCACACTCTTGTATCAGCGCAATGCAATAAACTGAAAATAATTGAATTATGTCATTGCAAAGGAAAAATAGACAACATAAAAAATATTCTCTGAGTAATGATGACAGCTGTAGAGATATCATTTGAGTATTATGATTCCAAATTCATGCAGTAAAAAATAATGTTATTAGGTTCAAATACTAGCACGATGCATTGGAAGATGTTTTGGCATTATCTGTGTTACCTTGCACATTTCTGTCCTCAGCCTGCTCTGTTGTCTGGTCCAGTAATATCTATCCATTAAATCCATGTGTCTACAGCCTTCCTTTGGATGTGTTGGCTGGGTTGGGGGCAGTCCATGCTATAATGTACTCGTAAGAGTAGTGTCCCAGTTTCTTCTGTCTTGTAACTAGCCAGCAAACTTTATCAGCTGCCCAGTCATCAACTAAGAGCCACATAGATTCTCTATAACCAGTGACAAAATTTCCACCACTGTGAATTTCTCTTTTTTTTTCCCCTAAGTACCTCAATTTTCTTCTTGAATGTTCAATTGTCTTAATTATTGGTGGTGCTTGGGAGTTCTTTCACACTTTTATTTTTTTTTTTAGAGCTGCTGTTGTTACTCAGGATGACTTTATGTTGGCTATTAGCAGTATTAGGTTTATTACCTTTAAGTTCAAAAACATTTCTATGTAACTAAAGACCAACGCCCCTGTTTTTCACATTACAGTTTACATAGATTTAGGGGAGGCAGAGAAAGAGTTAGAGAGGTGAACTGTTGTGCTGAGGTTTTGCTCCTGCAGCACAGCTAGTTGCAGACCTTTAGGCAGTTGGCTCCCTGTAACTGAACTAATTGCCTACCCTTGACACTAGGTTACTGGGATAGTTAAATGATTAGTATAAATGAGATAAAATGGTGCACATGAAACAAAAATTACCTTTAAAATGGTCTCAGTATTCAGAGTTTAGAAGTGACTTTTTTTATTATGATCCAGTAATACCATCAAGACACCTACAACTCAGTTTCTCACAGAGAATTCTTATAGTGATTAAATCTGTAAAACAGGGTAACCAATGACTATGAACACACATTTTGCTGCTAATACTAGCTAGGCAGCATGAGAGATATTTCTGTGGCTTATGCAATGAATTAGTACATCAGAAGTTGCTTCTCTAGATTGTCATAGGTTAAACAGAGTCTTTTCTAAGAAGCTCAAATCCATTCTTCCTAGGGTAAAAAAAAAAAAGTCTCTCATATTCTGTCTAAATATTTAAGACCTCTAGAACTCAAACTGGAAGTCTGATCAACCACAATATTTCCTTCTATACATATACTTTCCAAGCAGGACCAGGAATATTATGAGTGTTCTCAAAAGCATTTTTCCTAAGACTGAGTACTAGAAATCCCATAAGAAAAATCTGCCTCTGAAAGCTTTCCAGCTCATTCCTCCAGATTCAAATGACTTGGATGGTCTTCATACAATCAGCTAAGCTTTTAGCTGTTTATCCAAAGCAAACTGCAATTATGAAAATGTTAAAGTTGCCCATCACTGCTAGAATGATGCAAGCACATGTGGTTAATCCTGTCCACATTCAGCCCTGCTCTGGTCAATTCCCACAAGAAATCTGATTCTTACAAAGGTTTAGGAGCATTTAATCTAATTTGACAATGCTCATCATGCTTCTCAAGTCCTTGAACAGTTTCTTCTGATTTGGAACGGTAGTATGTCCGCTGCCTTTTGGGTAAGTAGTATGTGACTTACATACTTGCTATTCATTTTGTAATTCAAGACTATCCATAGCCCACACAGGAATATTAGCTATCATCTCAAAGAGATCAAATACTATAAGAGTCTCCATGGCTGTTATTGTTAAAAGAAAAAAAAAGCAACAACAATAAAAAATGTTTTTTAATGTGCTGAAGTGGCTGTTTGTTTCAAATGAGTACCATGATGTACACATTGAAAGATTTGATGTAATTTAGCATGCTAATCATCTTCCAATTATATTTTTATTTAGATGCTAGCAGCTAGACTGTTAAATGAAAGTGGCAGTTGTATTCAAACTGTTCATTCTGATGGTCAAGATCTGCAAATGTAATCAATTTTCTGTTTTGAAAGGTTTAAAGTTTGTCATATCAAATTCATATCAAAGATAAGCCAAACATTTTGTTCCACCCAACACGAGCTGAATTACTGATCTTGCAATACAAGTGGTCCTTTCTGATGCTAACTTGTGTAGACATTAATCCTTAATGCCAAAACTGCACCTGTTGTTGCATATTGTACATCCTTTAACCTTTACGGAAAGACATAACAGAAGTATTGCAGCCTTGAAATATGTTCACAATAGAGAAGTGTTTCCTAATTTAATCTTTTACTGCATGACTACAGAATTAATCATTTTTTAAACCATGTAGTTACCTGAGAGCTCTCTGAGATTCAAGGGCTTCTGTTCCATATACAGATAAAAAACAGCATATCACATCACGAATAAACATATCTTTGTCCAACTTAATTAGAAATACAGGTGGTCAAGAAATCTGTTGGCACACAAACATGAAAGATGAGTACCTCTGAGCTTTCCAAATCCTTTGTGGCTTTCCGTGCAGTCAGTATTTTAAATATGCACACACACACCATCTTCTTTGCCTTGGTAGGCATGGCGCTGATTAAAAGATGTAAATGCAAAGCCAAATCCATCAAGCTTAGTTTTAGCATTCCAACATGCTGCAGAAGGCCATAGATCACTTCTGCTGAACAGGTTTTAAGAGATTAATTTGTGCAAGCAGTCAATGACAGGCTTGTTAGAAGAAAAATCCAATGATGCTAACACTTCAAAAAGCAGATTATTAACTGCATTGATAACTAACTCCTCATTAAAGATTACTATTACTGTCTTCCATAGGATTTCCCCTTTGACCTGAGTGGTTAGTGAGCTTTGATGACTTCTACAGTTTTCTTCTATTTAGAGAAGAAAGTGGTGGCAGAGTCAGATAATTCTTTCATTGAATCCTATTTATTTTCAAAGAATACAAATTATCTCTTGCCTCTATGAACAGAAAAGGAATCAGAAAGTCAGGAAGCAGTTCACTGGTTCACCATTTCTTTCCAGAAGTTTGTCGCACAAAGTTGCTGACATTTACTTCACTCTTACTCCCAAGTCACCTTCAACCAAACTTATCAACTGTTTTAAAAGCATTTTTATGATAATACATTAGAATTAAAATTCTTGTAGAGATCCATACTGCAAATACTTAAGATTTGCATGAGAAAATCTTAGTATCTTTTAACAATGTAGTGGAATATACTCAGCCTTGATATTTATCCCACTAGTGTCATTTGCCTGGAAAGATTTTGCAGCTACCCACTTCTGAGTAAAATGTGCCCACGCTCCCACTGATTTAGAGCATGCCTTTTTCCTTCTCATTCAACAGCCCCTTTAAGGATGGCAGATGAGAAGAAAAGCTTGAAAGACATTGGCCAGAGGAGGAATGTCTTAATTACCAGTCTTTCTCAGATTGTTTGTAGTGTTGGTCTATATTATTAGTAATAAGTAGAAATCTGGCCCAGGAGAGCTTACCTAGGTAGGCACTTGTCTGTGTAGAGCGGGGCATGTTCCCTTTCTAGGACATCGGTGCAAAGACACTCTTTTGCCCCAGTAAATCCCTTGAAGCCCAGAGCTGGCATATTGACCAGCATTCAAAGATACAATCAGAAACTTTTGAATCTGTTGTTTATGGGAAAAAAGGGGACTGATTTTGAGATGAAAATCATTCCCAATTGCACCAAGTTAGTAAACAGCACACATGTGAAAATCTTACATGTACTCCATGGCAGTCAGATGTTGGAAACCTCTATTTCAATGCACTGCTCATGGGCACATACTTATCTCTGTTTTCCAAGGAAAAGGCTTCCCAGGGCCTCAAGGAGGCCTCATTTACCCTTCAACCACCCAAGTCACTTTCCTGAGCCAACTCTGCCTCTTCGACTCTTTTTAAAATATTCTGAATCATTCTGCTATGGAAGAAGCAAGTCTTGACTGGCCAGGGCCTAAGCCAAATATTCAGTGAAAGGCAGACAAAAGTCAAGATATTTTCCAAATGGAAACCTGCACTCCAAAACAATGGCATTTCCAGAGATGTATATTTGGGTCTAAACAAAGCAAAGATCCCTAAAGCAATTATTTGCAATCTGGAACTGGCCATGAAACTTCAAACTGAAAAAGTGCTACCTAAAACAATCTTAACCACAGCATATTGCTCCTAAACCAACCACTACACTTAGCAACTCCCTATAATCTTAAGTTATACTTCTGCCTTTTTCTCTCTTACAACTCACTGGACTTCTTAAGCAAGTTTCTCTGTTAAAGACAACATTGGCAATGAGGCAATGCATTGATGTATCCCTGAAATCTTCTATGATGAAGGTTATAGTTTACACATTTTTTCTGTCTTCTTTCTCTCAAAGTACCCATTTCTGAGATATGAAGTGATAAGTTGGAAAATCAAAAAAACAAACAAACCAACCTTGAGAATTTACGAGGCGGGAGATGATGAAAATAAGTAATATAGTCTCTACAAAATAGATTTAATACTGCTCTTAAACGATATAGAGGCGATAATAACAGATTAGGGTTTAGCAATGATTCCCTGCAACAGTGAGAATGGTTGGGCTGCTCTGCTGCCTAAAAGTGCTTCATTTCTTTCTTGGCCAAGGAGGACAGAAAGGCAGCTGGGGATGCCCTTGTTTGATAATACTGTTTTGTTGGTGTTGTTCTCTGAAGACAACTATGTGCCAATCTGCCTGATACACAGTGAGGTTAAGGAAGTGAAAAAAAACCCATATTTTCAACTGAGAACAGAGCCAAATCTATTTGCTTTTGCCAATGCTTTGAAATGCAGTGGCCAGGCCAAGTTTCCCTTTTGGAAGAAGTGCCACTATCCCTGAGCCCAACACTGTGAGAGGAGGGAGCATGGTACAGACTGAAATATGCAACAGAAGCGAGGACATGCCAGTGATGGGGGCTAGAGGAGTGAGCAGTGAGCAAGCTGACAGATGAAGGCTTCTTGCCCTGCTTATCCCAGGGGAGGAGGCGTACTGAACCAGAATGATATAGATTGCTTTCAGCTATTGCTTTCTAATAAATGTTCACAGCTGGGGCTACACAGAAGCTGTGGGGCACATGGCACTAAAGGCCCCTTGCTCATCTACAGCCTGCTGATTAGAAAAGTAGTTAGCAGATGTTGTCTCATACTGGTGCTAAGGTCTGTCTTGCACAAGAACTCACTGCTGAGAATATAGTCAAGTGGGACCGGCTGCCGGTGCCTGGCATCCAGATCCGATCTGCACTCAGGCAGGTGGGGTCACCAGGAATCACCTGGAGAGAAATAACATCTACGAGACTTGGAGACTGAGAGTACGGAAGACAGAAAGATCAAACTCCAAAGAGGCCTTGAGATAGAAGCCACTGATTGATGGCTGCTCACAAGGATTAGCTCAATGTTCCTCAAACTGTAGCATTAGTGTGTGGGAGTGGGAGAAGAATTGTCTAATTTTATGTAACTCAGGCAGCCAACCTGAAGAACAGCAAGAGCTGTTAGATGAACTAACTGCTGTAGTATATTGTGAAAGTAAGAGCAACCTGGTGGGGCTGATCTGTGAAGGAAACATAAAGTAAATGAGTGCAAATGATCTTGGCAGTACGTTTTAACAGCTGAAGTTAAACATGTGTCAGTGCTTCTGTTCATAAACCTCTGTCTCAGAGTACAGCGGTTGCATCTTGGCTGTGGAAATAAGCCTCAGGCTGAAAATAGACATGCCATATGAGACACGGATCTTCGCTTGTTTGCTTCATTCTTGCAAAAAATATGAAAGGCGAAAAGGTAGCTCCTGGGATACAACTCTTATTAGAACAGGAACAATTTCAAATATTTTTCACTGTGACATGAAAATGATAACAGTTTGAAGTGGAAGTCAAGTTGAGCATCTGTTGCAACAGACTTTCTAAAGAATTAATTGATTTTTAGAATTCAAATTGGTCCTAGAGCCCAGCCTGTGCCAGCTATCGACCTGTGAGGAGTGGCTGTACGGTTTCTTGACTATAAAAAGATGCAGCAAGAACAGTCTACCAAACTGTAATTTCTGAAGAGACTGAAATTCCTGAAAAGAGAGCTGAGATGGGCTTTCCTTTCATCCTGATTCAAAAGCAAGAGAGCCACTGACCTGCTTCTCTTGTGGTCCCCTCACCCTCAAGCCTTCCAGCACCATTTTTCTTTCTGGCCTCACTTTTTTCTATGGTTGCCTGGACTATAAACTCTCTTAATAATACAATCCTCAGAAATGGGGTCTTTAGTTTTATGAGCAAGCCATTTGTTTTGTTTTGTTTTTATTAAAGTGTTTCATTTGAATTCTTTTTTCCCCATGCTTTCAAACCTATTATAATGTAAAAACAAAAAATGAAAAACAAAGACCTCCAAATCTCACCTCCCAAAAATTCATCAGATTAATCATTTTAGCTTCTAACAAAAATTGTGCTTTCTTCTGTAAAACCCACTCTCCATAACTTCTGAATACAATTCCTATATCCTCCAAAGCTTTGATAAGCTTCTTGAATTCATCCCTGTTTCACTATCTGCAAACCTGCACTTTCAGGAATGTTTTTCAAAATAATAGTTATTAAATGAATATTGAAGAGTACTCATAAAAAAAAATGTAAGATTCTTGTGTAAGCATTCACATTAGAAACTTGATGTTAAGATTTAAGCACATTCAACCAAGGAACAAAGACCTCAGGATGCAATTTAAGTGGAACTGAACAACTTCTATCAAATTATTAATATTTTCAACAAATTGCTTGGGAGCAAACTGCCACTGCTATTTGAATAGCAAATCCATTTGAGAAAACTCAATAGAGCTTTGCAGAACATTCACAAGGAGTGATCACATCACAATAAACATGATTTACTAAATATATCACCAACTCCAAAATACTCTCTTTGTCCTAGCATTTACTCTGTTTGAAATAGTACCTACAGACAATGAATTCACATGAGTAGTAGAAATATGTTGGGTGCCCCATGGGGTTGCGGGAATTTTTTCAGCATGCATGTTGGTCTAAATACAGGATTGCACAGCCTGCGAAGCAATGATTTGAACTGCATTACCACTGCACTTTGTAGAGCTACATTTTTTCCTCATTTTTTTTCTAGTGTAGTCACAATGCTGTGTTCGTCGCTATCTTATCAGGTGCCTGTGAGAGTAATTAAAGCACAGTTCCATTTAGCAAAATGTTCAGAAGTAGTTCACTGAGATTGTTAAACGATATTCATCACTTCCAGCTTGCTCTACTCTCTCCTTATATCAGCAAAAGCGGTTTTTAATCTGTTATGTACCAGTGTAATATATTCGTTTCTTCCTGCATAATATTATTTGAGTTCTTCTGTCTTTATTAATTAGGTTTTTGCATCCTTTTATCTTTGGAGATTGTGAAGATGAGGCCAAAATTGAAGTTTTTCACCAGTAAAAATCTATACTTTAATATAAGTTTTATCAGCTGGATCCAAATGCATTGCACCTTAAATAATTTCAACATACCCAACACACACATTCAGCTTATTTAAAAGACAAATTCTTTCTTAGGAGGCCTACCTCATCCCTGATGGGCCAGTGAAGACATCTGATCACATAATCATATTGTGATTTCGTAACACGGTGATTATTGGTGAAGCTCACTAAGCCATATGCTAAACTGTCTTCCTGCTGTTTATCAGTTACAGTAAACAAATTCTCTATATTCGCTCTATTTTTTTTTAATATTATTTGTAAAACTGAATCAGAGAGAGCTCTTTCCTATCTTCGTTTGTTATTTTAGTTTCTTCTTAATGAACTATGTACAGGGATGAGAGTGATCAATTCTCTGATCACTTTCTCTGCAATGTGACCAAAGGAATCCTTTCTCTTGCCCTATGACACAAAGAAACACTGAGGAATACTTTCATGATTTCGCAACCTATTGTTTACAACCAAACCTAGCTCTTTCTGTTTTTGAAAGTAAAATTCCCCCTTGAAAAGTAAATATTTAATGCTTTTTTTCTTTTTTTTTCCTTTCTCTTCTTTAAAAAAAAAATTAAAAAACTCTACAGAATCTGATATTTGTTTTTATTGCTACTTATCCAAATACCACCACTGACTGCAAGTTCAAAAAAAAAGAGAGTGGTCAAGGTAGTTGTGAAGAAAAGAAGCATGCCTTTGTGTTACAGTTAGTCAAAACTTTAGTCAAAGAGATTAGTTTACAAAAAGTCAGGGGAAATCACAAGTTGCACGCCTTGGCATTACAGTTAGTTAAAACTGTAGCGAAGGAGATTAGCTTACAAAAAGTCGGGGGGAAAGACAAGTTAAAAAATTTGGCTACATGGCTACATATATGACCATGTAACCACAAAATGCAGATTCTTTAAATATGTTTATAGAAGCCAATACAATCACTGTTTTATTGTAGTTGTTTTTTTAATAGCATTTATTTACTTAGATACATAACTAAACTATACTTTTTTTTCAGAGTTGCTACATGCCACATCTTCAAGGTTCTGTACTCTTTTCATATATACCATAATTCATCTGCTCTGTGTCTCTTACAGAGATACAGTGGTCCATGACATGTAGTTTAAACTATAATTTTTGTTTAACGGACATTTTATAGTCATCTGTGTGGCCAAAGGGCAATTCTGATCTTGTCTGACCTTTCAAACAAACAATAATCTCTCATTTTTTGTTATCACCAGTAGTGTGCAACATTCTCTTCAGATAAAGCTCCTCTCAGAGCATCCATAAATAACTCTTCTTTTGCTTTCCAGTTTTGGGGACAAGTTCTGTATTTTGTCCTGAAAAACTTGAAGTAGATCTGTATCGTCCTGAAATTTGGTAGAATATCCATCGGTTAAAATTTTGAGTTGAACTGAATAGCATCTTGTAAATGTCTACGGCCACTGAAAGAGTGAAAGGTTAACATGAAAAGTTCAACCCCAAAGCATAAGAAAGCTCAATTTTGTGGTGATCTGTTTTCTGAATTGCTTTCTCAGCAGCCTAGAATTGCTATAAACATTTTATTTTGAGACCCTATAGTTACAGAAGGTAGCTTTCCTTGCAACTTAGAAAGCCTACAAGAATCAAAATCACAGAAAGCGCCTTCTTGTTCTGAGCAAGGCAAGTATTAAGCAGGGAAGTAAATAGCTTGTATAATGGGAGTTTGCAATATATTAACCTCAAGCTACCTTTCTTCTTCCCCTGACCTCTGATTGCTTTCATTATGTAATTATCAGAGATAGTTTTAGATGATGTTAGCACTTCTTAAAGCCAATTACATTGATAATAGCAAGGATATTCCTCTGTAAGCTTAGCAAATGAAGCATTGGGTAATAGTATTAGGAACTTTTCACCACTAGGTCATCATTAACTTGATCAGGTCAAACAGATAACAACAGAAAAGTATTGCTATCCAATTAATGGTGCATAGAGGCTTACTCATAATGAGCTGGTTTCAATCCAGATCCTGTTCACAAGATAAGAAACAACCAATTTAATTGGGGACTAATTGGCATCTGACTTGCCAGTCTTGATGATCTTTAGGGCACATTCTAGATGTAGGCTTTTATTTTGACTGCAGGCTCTTTAAGAGAGGCACCATGTACTACTGTCGTTGAACAATTCTGCACTATCATTCTTGTGAAGGTAGTAGATATCACTGATCTGAAATTACATTTGGTGGCATTCTCCTATATTTGCTGCAAGTGGAGACAAGTGGAAGAAATCAGTTTTAAGAATAGAAGAAATTAATTTTAAGAACCATCAAACCACTGACTCTCAAATAGCATATGAAATGTAGGTATTATTTCCCAAAAAATATTTTCCCAAAATATTATAAAATCATGTAACGTGATCTTTGCATGAGTGAGAGATTATCTCTTGATCTGGACTGATTCTGAATTTTGTCCAAACTAGTCTGTCTGTTTATCATGCTGGAAAATCTTTTGGAAGCAAGTCATTGTACAAGACAGAGCACAAATGAAGTAAAAATACATACCTCTAAAACCTGAGAGACCTATGAATGTCTTGCTGTACTTACAGAATGTAACTTACAACCCTCAGCAGACTCTGAGCTGTCTGACAGGGAGCTGTCTGAATGTGTAGGTCAAAAATTCCTGACTGAAGGTAATTTATGTCAAAAACTATTACCCTAATAGTATAAATGTCTAAATAAGCAAATGATTAATTCATAACTGACTAAACAAAAATCAGATATCAGAAATTAGAAAAAATAAATCACTTGCTACAGTCCTGGAAGTTCCCTTGGATAAATTTTGCCTTCACCTTCACAACACTGTAATGTATTTTATTAACTACAATATCTGGGGTACACTTAAGTTTTGCTGGGCACAAGAGGGGATAATAAGTTAAAATATATTAAGCTCTGCTAGATCTATGCAAGACTTTTCTCTTTTCTGAAGTTTCAGTGAAATAAAGTCATATTTGACAAACATGAGTGCACGGCTTTGTTTTTTTCACTGAGCCAGAGAATATGGGGACTAATCTGACCCGGGGGACCACATGAATTTGAGAACGGTTACAGAGGAATGGAGAGGAAAATGGAAAAAAAAAAAAAAAGAAAAAGAGAGCAAAGAAAAGAGGAGCAGATGAATGAAAATCAGTTGAGGGAAAGGAGCAATCATTTCAGCATCAACATATCAATGCCAGGGTCTTCAGATTTGGAAGAAAAATAACAAGCAGCTGAAGGAGAAAAGTGAAAGCAGTGATGACAAAAGGAGGGCAGGTCTACCTCCTGTAAACACTAGTGAGAACACAGTCAGCGGAAAGAAGTCAGAGGGAAGCTGCTGTTCTCTGTACCACAGCAGCCAGAACTGCAGGACTCTTGAAGCTGTTTATCTTTTTGAAATAATTTTTTCTTCCACTTTCAGTAATTTAAGTCAACACACTGGGGTTTTACTGTTTGCCCTGATGACAACTGTTGAGTTTGACAAATAATGTTTGTGTTTGTCTTAACATCTTATCAAACAAGACATACAATTTTCATTCAGCTACAAGAAAAGTTCCACTTACTTCTCTGAAACTTCACTAAAGTTTCACAAAATTTCCAACAATTCTTCAGAAACATGCACAGAAACTTTTTCCAAAGACTCCATTTAAGTGCTGTAGCTACTATGAAAAGAAGAAATCACTCATATAAAGATGTGAAGGAAGATGTGATTGCAAATACATGTTTTATTTACAGACTTATTCATTTAAGCACAGAGCCACACTACTTATTTTTGAAATAATTGCACAACTTAATGAGCAACGGAAGTTTTATATCTGCCTACAAAAATGTTTGTTAGATATATGTTGAGTGACACTGGTGTTCACAACCTTCTTTTCTAAAATTATTGTCTTTCTTCTGCATACATTACTGTTCTCCCTCAGAGAGGGAGAGGGAGATGAGAAGAAGATGGCATCAGATGATTTTTTTCTCTTCTGATTGCAACCTTAAAAATGCTAGGATAAATTCCATTTTAGGTTGGGAAATTCCAGAGCTCAGCAGATGGAGCACCTTCAACACATGCTAAAATTGTCAACATTTTGTTAAGGCAGTTGCTTTATTTCTTTCAAAAAAAATTTTTTTCCTGACACTTTCATCACCATCAAACCTTGTTCACTGCTTAGCAACCCCACACAAAATACAATTCCCATAGGGAATAGGGGTCAGCCTGAGCAGTTCAGGCAGGAATATCATTTGAGAAGAAAATTGCATCAAATGATAAGTTAAAGGCACATTAAAAGCCTGTGAATACAGTGGGTTTCATATAGGTGTTCCAGATTACAGATAAAACTAGATGCATATTAACAGCTTCAGGTTCAGTCGGCAATTTTGCTAACCACAAAAGTCTACAAAATATATCTTTGTGCAGGACATGGAAGCTACATTTTTAGAGTTCACTCTACTAAGGAAAACACAGCTGCCAAGAAGGAATAGATTTTGCAGACACAGAGGCACTTTCTTATTCTTTAAGAAAGAAAAAGTTAAGAATGTAGGACATCAGCTTTACATGAAACATAGCTTTTAAAAATATTTATTGTAATGAGCAGGAGAACGGATGAAGCGTGGTCACCAATGGATTTTTGTTCCTGTTTAAAGCCCCTCACCTCAATGTCCTCATGTACCCCATATACCTCCTGCAAGCCCCCTAACTACAACATTCTCTAGCTAGTTCAGATTTTCTGCAGTATTTCTGGCTGATCACTTTTGATGAGCCAGATGATATTACCCATGTAATGCGAAACAACTCTGTTTCCCTCAGTGAGGACATTGATTTGCACCTCTTTGCAAGTTTACCAGTTTTTGCAAAACTTGCAATTATCCTTGAGATTTCTTTCTCTCCGTTAAATCTGATTTCAACTGGATTTAAATAAAATAATGTTAAAATGGCTTTGGGAGAGTGGCTGAGGTTATCTCAGCTTCCTGTCTTCAAGGAAGTAAGTGAAAAGATACTTTTAACAGACATAAATACCCTAAATAAACAAGGAGCTAACAAAAGGTCCCAGTCTGGGATATCACTCTGCTTGGAGTAATAAATGTCCTGTTTATTACTCAAATTCAGTTTGCCAAATTAACTGTGCTACTTTGGCTGAAAAGTTAGACTATAGTTTTGTTGGGGGGGTGTAATCAATGTCACCTATAAGCTAGGAACAAAGAAGTTGAAAGAATTAATATCAGATTAAAAACAAGTCAATTTTCCAAATAACAGATTTTAACTAATGCTAAATTTTTAATGTTTTAATGTTAATTTTAATGTTTATTACTTTAACATTACTTTATTGAAAACATTATTCATGAAGGACGGCAAATGACCCAAGATAATGTAATACAACTACTTCTGGAAAGAAATATATAAGTAGTATAATCACTGTAACAGAAAGAAAATAATCTTAATAGGGAAATTCTTGTAAGTTTTAAGAGGTTAAGAAACATTAATATGTGGCTAGCCTGCTAGGACTAAATTTTAGGCAAGTTTCACATAAAGCTGTGTAAAACTCATCGCACGGAATAATGGGAACTTCAGCCATGAACATGAGATCTTGTTTTTTCAAGGCTCTTTAAAATTTTTCTGATCTTTAATATTAACCCTGCACTTTCACAACTATATGTGTATGTAACTGAAGTCATCCCTTTGTTTCTAGGCAAACTAGATCGAAGTTTCAATCTAAAAAGTCAATTACTATTTCTTCACTAGCATTCACTGTAAACATCTATTTGTTCAATGCATTAACACTTTTTTTTCTTGGTGTTTTGACAACATGGACCCTAATCAGGTTTTGAACAATGGTGTGGGCTCCTTGGTACTGATGACAGATATTACTAGTTAAGCTAGTGTTTCAACAAGGTGTTCTCCTTTCAAAAATCTCCTAGGAAAACTTAAACTTATAGCCAGACACCTGCCTATAAAGAACTGTTGTGAAGAAAAAGAGATGAAGAGTTGCATAGTATCTGTTACTAAACACAAATCTTCAATAGACGGATTTAATCACTATGTGCCATGAGTACATATTAAAGAAGGAGAAGTAAGAAGGATGTTTATTGGACTTGCAACTAGATGAAGAGGCTAGTATTTTCTGAACTGGATTGAAAGGAGCCCGCAGACACCTGGAGATGTGATTTGAGAACCTGTAGTGTTTTCTGATGGTTAATTTCATATGCAGTCTTCCTCTTTCCAAATAAATCCACCTCGGTTCTCTCAGATTTGATTTCTAATCCTGCAGCTGCTATTCTTTGGTCTGGTTAGAAGTCTGCTGAAGTCCTACAGGGTATCTGCAATGGGTGGTAGTGGTTGCTAACCCATTCACTCAGCAGCAGAAACTATGTTTTCTTCAAATATGCTAGGAAAGATGTGGGGACTTGCAGAGCTTTATTTCTTATCCTATGTTTTCTATCAACTTCCTACAACACATTCTTTGTTCTCTTGCCCTGTCTGCTGTTGTCATTTTCCTCTGGGATTCTTTGATCACAAAGAAAAGTTTTGGATAGATCACAGGATGTGCTCACAGCAGCCAAAAGCTTGGAGAAATGATACAACTAATTTTGGGCCAGGAATGCTCACAGAGGTAATTTTGCACTACCTCCCTTAATATCCCATTATAGTCCATTGGAGGAATTTGACAAGCAATAATGCTCAGACAGCTCTTCCCTCATCTCTTCTCTGTTCCTCCAAAAGTGGCTTAATAAGTTTCTCAGCACAGCACTAGTCTCAGGCACCCACTCATCATTTATCTTACCAAACCATTAATCACAATCATGTGCAATTTAGAGAAGTTTCTAGTCTTTTCCCTTGAAATGAAAGAGTTGCTCCTGTCATGAATATTATTGCTCATGAATCACAGTGATTTCCAACAATGCCATCAATTATAAGCACAGCTAATTGGAGTGCCAACAGTGTTGCCTCTCTTCAGAGAGCAGATCCTGCCACAGGTTTTACTGGCCATGAATCACAGGGTCTTCAAACAAGAGACTCCCCTTCACTCCTCTCCACTGACCTGAAGCCAAGGCACCAGTGTTGGCTTCCTAAAGTTATCAGGCTAGGCAATAAATCCACATCTAATCAGTTTACCAGTAAAGATGCTCTATTTCTCTGTTTCTCTGTTGGAAGCCCATATTGCTTCCAAGTCCCTCTCCAGGCTGTCACATCTTTGTATTAGACTGGTATCACCAAGGACATTGGCAGAGGGTTTCTTCTGTGGCCTTGCAGATCTCATGCCAAGTCAATATCTCCTCCACATTTTTAAAAAGACACACAGAGATTCAGCAATCTAAACGAGGATTCTCATTTCTCTCCTCAGACAGACAGCAACTGCTGTCTTCAAGCTGTTTGCTGGCACTTCTGCGATGTATGCTGCTGCATAACTGATAAGCAGTAGCCAAAATCTATCACTTTTGTTTCTGAGTGATAACAATCATGGGAAATGGATCTTGTGCTGGCCTGTGAGTGAGGAAGAGGGAGGCTGGGAATTTGAACTGTACATAGCAAAAGAATAAGAAAACTTACTGCCATTTCAGCCGCTAACTTTAAGCACAAAGCAGGGTGAGAGCAGTGAATCAGTAACTCTTCTGGAAAGGCGTACAGGAGAGGGTGACTCCCAAGACTGAAAGTTTCCTTTTCAGATGGAAAAGTATCACTCTGTGAGAGAAGGAGGAAAAGTATGCTAACGTGAAGAAATTATCAACTCTAAACACCTATTTCTCACCCAGCAAAACATATTTCTAAACAACACAATAATTTCTACTTTCACAAACCGCGTTGATACTAAAAAGGAGCCCAGCACAGTCAGCCTCAAATTCTTATATAATTTCATACCATTGGTAGCTCCTCTCTCCTCCATCGCTTCCAGCTCCAATCTTCAGCCAGCTTAACAACCTGTGCATCAGTTTCCACTGCCATAGTTGGTTCTTGTGGCTGTACCAAGTCATTACTATTACTGTTAAAGACTAAGCTACAATCTCCACTCCAGATTTCACTGACAAAGAACTTTTCCTCATGATTTCCTGATATTAACATAAATTCCTTCAATTACTCCAAGCACCTTAATCATTTGTTCATTAGGTTGGAGATCTATACTTGGTCAACAGATATCTAGGGTATTTATGAAGTTCCCACAAATTTCATCAAACTGGAGCAAATTTGTGCTATGTCTTTGGTATTAGTGCCTAGGTGATACTCGTGGTCTGTGGTGTGAGCCATCAGCATGACACATGGCATGGCAAGGCAATGCACTGTGCTGGTTGAAGCTGCTTTGGGATGTGCTTGCCCTAGAGATGTTATACATGAGGGATGCAGCTTCCCACTTGGAGGTATAACACTAAATAAAGATTTTCTCAATTAATCTGGAGTAGCTGATATGTACAGGCTACTACTGCAGGGCTGCCTATTGCTACATACTTCTTGCAGTAGCTGTGCCTCAGGGCAACCTACTGGCTGCTGGGTTTGATCCTGCCTTTAGAAGTGGTCCTATGATTTACTCTCTTCTATCCAAATCTCATCCAAGAACAGTCCATCCCTGGTTCGTTGTTTTTTGACCTGTCCAGCCCCTAGTGCCAGAAAACAACACAAGCAACAACTTACAACTTAAGTGAATTGAAACGATGTTTAGGCAAGATCTGTAGGTCAACTGCACATGCATGTGAGCACTCTGTGCAAACAGGAGCAATACTGGCAATATTTCTGGTCAGCATAAGTGAGCTTAGAAAAGTGAAGCCTGGCTGAAAACTTCTCTCTGGCCAGTTCAAACCTTACTGATTATCTCATTTATCTCCCCTTTGTGTCTCAAAGTGCTTGTGGTAGTAAATTTCACTCACTTTCATTAAAACAGATCATGTGAGTCACTGCAACAAAACCAGAATATAAATTAAAAAATAGTAGAATGAGAATACCTCATGTGGCTTTTTCCTCCATCTGTCTAGTGAATGAATAACTAAGAGTTCAACAGTAATGCAGACCATCTCTGACTATCATCTGTTTCCAATTCTCCTTAAGCAATAAGTTTATTGGACAAATGTTCTGAATACTTCAATACAAGAGATATGAAAAAAATCATTAACAGTGTAGGAAAGCTCTATGCCTGAAATATTTTGGATTTTTCAAAGGAAAGAATTCTTGACTCAGTCTTAACAAAGGGCGAATGACCTTACACTTAATATCAGTTGGATAAGGTCTGTCAAAATCAACACAAAATCACTGAATTTCTCCTTTCTTCTTTCTTGAATTGATATAGTATACCCCGTGACACAAAATCATTGATATCTAAAAAATTCAGAATAAAGAGTCCAAGAAAATAAGAGTGGGAAAAATTACTCATGCATCAAACAAAGCTCCCAGTGTATGCAACTGAGTTGTAAAGGATAGTATGTTTTTGTGCAGAGGTCACTGCCAGGCAGAATCCACTGGATTACACTCACCTAGAGAGGACAGAAGCAAAATACTGAACTACAGCAATTTAACTAAGAGCCTGGGAAGAAAAAACATAATCACCTTTCCTCCCACTAGTATTGTTGTACAGCGCCTGCCCACATAAGTCTCATATGTGATAATACGAAAAGATAACATAGTCTGTCTCCCCACTCCCCACTTCTACTGGAGGATTCTCGCAAACTAAAATGAATTATAAATGACAGCCAATAACCATTCTTATCAGGCAGGTGTAGAGAACACCTTCTCCAAACTGCTTGGTTCAATACAGACAATTAGTGATTATTTATAATGTATACCTAATTATTTAACGCATAACAATTCCCATATAATCTCCTTAGCAGAAGACATAACAGAAAGGGTAGACTGCTTTTTTTATTTGCTAAAACCTTACGTTCTGCAGCTATTTATGATGCCTCAAAGTTACAGTTCACTTCTCCCTTTGTTCATTGAATGCACGTGGTTCTTTAATTCTAACGGATGCTTATAATTGCCATTGCTATGTTTGGAAACTATGAAGGGAAATTCTTCCTCTGTTAATCTCCCTTCCTTCTGTTGTTCTTTGTTCACATAGGTATATTGTTTACATTGTTTTCCAAATGATACTAGGAAAAAAAAAGCTGATGCACTTGGATGAAAGTGTCTGCTTTGTTACAGCATTTTTTTAAATAAATAAATAAATAAATAAATAAATAAATAAATAAATAAATAAATAAAAAGGCCGTTGTCGAATTGAGTTCAAACACTTCTCAGTTATGCACTATAGCATAAAATCTATTATCAGAAAGAAATACTGTATCTTTGGCTGGACCCTGGGACTTCTGAGGTTCTGAAGACAGTTGGATGTAATCAATTTTAGTATTTATTTTTCCCTCCTTATTAATTTTTCCTATTCCCTTTGACATTTCATCTACCCATAAAAACTTTCGAGACTTGCCTAATGTTAAGTATAGTATAACATAAGTTATAAGTATAGCCCTCATTATTTAGCTTGTCCAGGATCAGAGGTTTTGATGGTACAATCTGAATCAGGAGAAGTCCTTTTATAAGTAAGGTAGCCCCTTACTGTACTCAGTGGGGCCGTGGCCCCAGCCCACTGCTTGGCAAGACCATAAGATAAATAAGCAACAGTGGTGTGAGTCACAGGAGGAGAGATAACTTCTAACTGAAAAAAAAAATATAACAAACCTACAGAGAGAAAATGGACTGCATTTCTTGTTGATGATTCAAATGAATTAACAGCTTGCTTTACCCTTACAGCAGTAAATGCTATATCATAGATAAGCAGCTGTAGAAAAATAACAAGCTTCACTTTCTGTATGCACCACTGGAGCTTACTGCAGATGTGCATTTTTAGAAAATTATGTCCTAAGAACTTCTAGTTTTGCTGGTATTTGTATAATGACTATTGTGTTCTAATTTATTTTTAATGTGCAACTCACTCCTTACTGCCAGAGAT
This sequence comes from Eudromia elegans, assembly GCA_003342815.1. Lineage (NCBI taxonomy): Eukaryota > Metazoa > Chordata > Aves > Tinamiformes > Tinamidae > Eudromia > Eudromia elegans. The sequence continues at coordinate 4,574,447 of PTEX01000045.1, read as the reverse complement.
TCTTTGAATGAAATGTTGCTTCTCTGTGAGCATTACTGCATAAATATTTTATAGCTGAACTAAATAAAAAGTAACCTTATAACTACTTCAGGTTAAATTGCTGGAAAAGTACAAGCAGTTCCATTTTGCTTTCACATTTATTTCTGGCATTTTGCAAGGAATTGAGGCAAACTCTCACTTATACTCCAGTTCACACTACATGAGAAAGCAATAAGAATGACAAGATGATAAGAATTCATTTTCTTCTTGAAGAGGAATGAAACAAATGTGTTACTGATACAGGGCACCTTTGCTATAATTGAATCATAGAGTAATGACTGCAAACCTATTTGAACCTGGTATAAAAAAAATGCAGGCTTGCTATACCATACAAACTCTGTAGTTCCCCTGGGTCCCTTCAAAGTCGGGGTATACTATGACAACAACAACAAAAAGTGTGTTATTTACAATTTGAGAGAAGTTAGCAGTATATAAAATTAAAAGGAAGCCATGTTAGCTAATTATCTTCTTCTGAACAGTGTTAGAAAGGAAAATGACCTGAGTGATATTACATTCTCTTTCGTGATCAAACTGAACGCTGCTTCAATGCACCGTGAAAAGAAGTAGTTACTTACATGTCACTGGAGTGTATCAGTAATTGGTTTAAAATAGATTTCTAAATTGTGGGTCACTTGGCATCTGAGATCTTGTTATATCAATAAACAGAAAGAAAAAGAGAAAGCACTGGAACAGGCTGCCCAGAGAGGTGGTGGAGTCTCCTTCTCTGGAGATCTTCCAAACCCGCCTGGACATCACCCTGTGCCACATGCTCTAGGAGACCCTGTGTGTGCAGGGGGGTTGGACTAGATGACCTCTAGAGGTCCCTTCCAACCCTTGCCATTCTATGATTCTATGAAGTACAAGGATAGAAACACAGATGTTTAGGGGATATGCCTATGAAGGTTGAACTCCTTGTTTATTTATCTATATGTTTGAGAAATAAAAATAAAATAAAAACATTTCCAGAAAATTAATAAGAGAATAGGGACTCCTAAAAAAAGTTTCATTACAACAGTAAACCGGGCCTGGAAGCACAAGAAACCAAACTGTAATCAGAATAAAAGCACAAAAGAAAAAAACCAATTGCTTCAAATCAGAATTAATGCCAGTCGGGACAGTTTGCTACAACTGCTGGATGTGATCTTTTCCTTGCTTATCAACAGAATCAAAATCCCATGACTAATATGTTTAATCAGCTTTGCCACAATGAGTAAACGCCTTCAGAGTCTGTGTAGTGGTCCCTTGGATAGAAAAGATTTACAAAAGTTAGATTAAATGGAACTAAATGGTATTTGTTTTACTGTAAGCTGTAGAGATAAGAGCACCATCCCCTCAGAAGACAGAGGAATTAAGCTGAGCCTTCAGCCACAGCAGGAAAGCTTAACTGCATTTAGTGATAAAGAATAATAACCAACACAGGATATTCTGGCAAACCCTGGATAAAGCAAAGATATGTTTAACATAAGAAATCCACTTAGGCAATCAGTAAAGTTCATTATGAGCCCACCATCTTGAACAGTCACTGTATTTCTAATGGAAACAGAAAGCCTAGGAGGCATCTTCAAGACTTACTGTACAGTTTGGAGGGCTACTTAGGATAATGAAGATCCACAAATACTGAAATGAAACAGCTCTGCTTCGCTGCCTGCCTGACTAATAAGCATGTTGCTCAGTCTTAAATAGTAGCTGTAAATCCAGCAGTCTTTGGCTGCATTGGGTTCAGCTTCTGTGTCTCTTCCCTAAAATCTTAGCCAAAACATTTTTCCAAGAAGATGGAAAATAGCGTTCCATCTTCAGAATGTGCCTAACTGACCAGGTGGACAATGAACTATATTTCCTCTCTTCTGACTAACAACAGACATCAGCTAAACCAAACAGTGCGTCTGTGGAAGAAAAGGAAGGACGAAAACAGAATTATACAGAGAAAAATCCCCAACAGGGAAGCTAGTCTCCTCATTCTTCAAGCTTCATGGATAAGAATTAATCTCCTCTTGTTGCAGGAAAGACTATTTGCAGTGCATTGGCCCAGGCACATTTCATCCTCGGGCTGCAGTGCCTATCTGCCACTGCCAGCTTGAGCTTCTAGGCAGGGAAGCCTCACTGGACTTAACCCTGACTGTGTTATTCTCACGGCTTACTTTTTCTGCTAGCAGTCCTCATCCCAGTTAGAGTCCCAACGAGTTCTTGTTTGGGCCCTTTCTACTAGTTTTTTCTGCTCTTTCCCTCTCCTCTCCTCTCCTCTCCTCTCCTCTCCTCTCCTCTCCTCTCCTCTCCTCTCCTCTCCCTCTCCTCTTCCTCTCCTCTCCTCTCCCTCTCCTCTTCCTCTCCTCTTCCTCTCCTCTTTTCTCCCTTCCCCTTCCCTTTCGCATGAAATGCCCCACAAAGAAAAAAAATAAAACCTGCTTAGGTTAGCTCCTATGACCATTCTCCTCAATCAGCTTTATTCCCAACCAGAAATCCATCACCATCTGGGTTGCCTCTGCCGCCTTTTTGGACTTTTTAAAACATAGCCTTACATACAGAGATGTTTGCACAGCAGAAGGAACAGTAACATGAGGTGCAGGGGTTGCATGAGTGGCCAGTGGTGAAAAAGAGCCTTTCCTATAGGAAAAATGTTTGAATATTCCATATTCTATTTTCCCTTATCCATATTCTCTGTTTCTGCTTTTCTGTAGTATTCCTTGACTCGTGAGAGGATATTGTTTTAAAATATAGTCCTTCTTGTAGAGGAACTCCTGGCCTCCGTGGATATCCAGAACCTTACTACTCACTAGATTACTTCCATATGTAGCTGCAAAGAGGTCTGGGCAGACACTAAGACGAGCACTGCTGCTAGAGATTAAGTTATCTAGGCTGAAAAATACCTGGAAACCTCAGAACCTACTGAGCTGTAAGCAGGATTCTATGGATGTCAACAGATTTGAAAGATAAGGCTCATTTACTGCCCCTACAGGGCCCCAAAGCTTCTTCTTGCTGAAGAGGAGATTGTGAAATGAGGCTTGCCTTTCTGTGGAAAACACATCCATAGGTTTCTGCACTGAGGAAAGTTTTACAGTAAAAAAATGTAAAGTTTTTTAGGAGCAGAGGTACTGGAATAGCATATAATATTATCGGCACTTTAAAGGAAGATGCTCACAATGCATAGTTTCAAAGAACCCACCTTGTTCTATGTGTTATCAGCTTTAGCTCTTAATTTCCTGCCAGAGACACTGATGTCTCTGTAGTCACTGTAGAGCTTTCTTTGAGTGCTGGTCTAGCTGCACTGTCGCAGTGGAGAACTGTTGGCTTTACATCTAGGTCTTTGCGTCTGACCACCCATACTTCTTATATACTGGTGTCTGTGCCACAGCACCAATTTGGCACATGCCAGTTGGCTCCCTGGCTGATTAAATCTGAATGCAGAAGGGCAGAGCATGGACTGGAGTCCAACTCCATTCACAATCTGGATACACCAACGTGATGCCAGTGCCCGGTTGCCTGCAATGTCCAGAGGTACCTCAGCACGTCTCGAGAACCAACACATATACCAAAGTGTCAAACTCTGTGCCATGTGTGCCTGCCAAAACAGTAAGTCACACCTGGCAGGCAAAGCAAAGCAGAGTTTTCATTTCAGGTATTACTCCTCTATCACTATATTGTACGACTAGAGCAGAATTAACGGCATACGGGGTATCCACTGATTAAGGGAAAAATATTTGGATAATGTAGTTCTATAAATCTTAGAATACATTTTCTACTTATTTTAAACTTTATTAATCTCAAAAACTTAATCAAACCAATAAGTATATCAAAGAGTGAGGGGAAAATAGTAAAGGTTGTTTTACTGTTAAGACAGGCGCAAATGGAATACAGTGCAGTCTATCTAAAGACAAAAATATATGAGAGCTCAATGCTTTTTTATCCACCCAGTTTACCCCTTCTCCTCAATCGTGTCATGTTACATGGCAGAGCAAGAATAACGACTACTCTGTCATTAAGAACAGAAGCAGATCCAACACGATTGGCACAAAAACCTATTTTCGGTATAATATCAATTAGTTAGTCACCTTCAACTAAGGTGGCTTTTCACTAGGTACACATGTCAAATATGTGACTATCAGACAACTTTCCTTAAACTGGGGTTTTCCAGATTTGGAAGAGGTGAAAAATGAAGGTCACCTATCATCCTGAACAACCATCCAATCCTCTCTTAATGCTGCAAGTGCTGCAGCCTGCTCTACTGCACAGAGAAGATTCGCTTGGTCACAAGCATGTCAGAGAAGTCAAAATTGTTGTTAAATTCTCACTCTCTTAGAACCTAGATTGACATTACCTTTAGCCAAGGATGAATGAGCAGTCCTCACCCTCTCCTTATAATTCCTCTCTAGAGTATTCCTTACTTCATTACCTTACATTGCAGAGATCCTTCAGGCGAAGGAGCATTCATCAGGGAAACTAAAGTCACCATCCTGTTCAACCACCACAGTTTTCCCGGCATGGCTTGCTCATCAACTCTCTAGCTGGCAGTACACTTAGAGTGAACTAAGCAACACTTCCTGAAACAAGTTCATTTTCTTTTGTTAGATAAAACCCTTCACCTAGAATGATGTAATATTAGCATTTTGGCTTCCATTTAGCTCATGAAATCTATATAAGAGTATCACCGATATCACTGCTGATCACACTGATACTTTTTTATATTGCTACAAGATAAATTCACATAAATTACAATTATGTATCCAATAGTTTCTAGGGGAGTGCTTACATCAGTTTAATTTTTATACAAATGCAAAAAAAAAAAAAAAAAATTAAACTGGTATCTGTCCTGTATATAAATTGTCATACATATAAAGCAGATATCTGTACCCATATTCAACTGATACAATCACGTAATAGCAAAAACAAGGCCCAGTGTTTTACAGGGATTCATTTTTACTGAAATTTTACCATGCTACCAAAACATTGCCAGAAAGTAGTGAAACAGCCATCTTTTTTCTCCCAAGAAAGAGATACAAGAGAAAATAATAATTCTAGGATTCCTATAGCTGTCTTCCCCTAAACAGGACTGAAACTTATTGTCAGTATGTATTTAAAGGGTCATTTCATAAAATATTGACAAGTCTGGATAAAACTTCAGAAAACCAATTTTGATTCTGTTAAGCAGTTCAAAAGCAGATGGCAATTTTTAGAGGGTGCACTTTATAATAATTATATTCATGATAAATTAGCTGGAGTTCCTTTATAAAACAAATGAAAATTACTTAATGTGGCCTAAGGTTATGAGTGACCTTCATATCACACTGCTTTCAAACCTCTAGCATTTTTCCCCAAAGTGATGGAAGCAAATTGGTCCAATACTAATGGGAGTTATTTGTGCTATAAATCTGGCACAATAATAATACATAAACAACTACACTTCTAGTGCTTCTAGAGGTTCACTTTGTGGCTTCTCTCCTCTCTGTTCAGAGAGGAACAGAGCCTGCTTCACAGAGGTCTACAGTCACTGACACTGTGACCAAATAAAATCCAGTGCTCTGGATTATGAGCACTTACTTACTCAAAAAATTGATTCACAGGGTAGTTTGCCATTAAGAGAATAGATACATGTGACAGTTATCAAGAAAGCAACTTGTATAGTGTTTTCTTTCCAAATTATTTGCAATAAAGGTGGTTTTTGTTGCAGTGATTCTGCAAAAGCTGTCAAGCAAGTGTAATAATCACCCTTTCTAGATCTTAAGATTTTTATTATGTTGTAATGGTGTTAAGAAGCTTCTGTATAAGCATAGTTTCAGTAAAGCAACTGAATATTCTACATTTTACAGGGCTCATCTCTTTTCCTACATGGGTCTCCTACTTTTTTTTTTTTTTTTTCCCCCCGAAACTGTACGTTAAATAAAACAGAAGCAGCCTTTGTCCCCTATTAATATAATGAAATTTTCTTTCCCACAGTGCAGATGTGAACTGTCTCTAGTCTGTGTGGAGCTTATGTTTTCAAAGAGTGACTGTACTAGAAAATCAGTAGGTATACTTAAGCCACTACTTTAAAACAACCCAGACAAAAACCATTGGGGCTTATTATGCAATGTAATGTTGTAGATAGCTTAGCTAGATAGGCTGAGAATAAGCAGTGGTAAAAAAATGCATCAAAATCACTAGTATTCACTATGTAGGCCATCCCTTTATCTCCTGATCGTTTTTTTTCCTTTCCATGTTTTATAAATCCAACTACTCTAGGTGTAAGCCTTTTTCTCTCCTGAACTTACATGAATCCGATTACAGTTGGCTGTCTCTCTCTCAACGGGAGTTCCTCTGCAGACCACCCAAAACATGCAAGTTGATACATTCAGTATATGATCTTATGTCCACTGTTGTGTACATCTAGCAAAGTGATCTTGAGCTAGGGAGCTTTGGTTGAAATAACCACAAATGGGGAGAAGGAGAAGGTGAAGAAAGCCATGTGCATGCATGCTAAATAGTTAAATAAAATAATAGCAATGTAAGCAGAGCAATAACTTTCTCCACATAAAGCTCGTTGCTCGAGACAGAAGTCTCCTTCAACAGAGTGAAGCTCTTATTTTGATTTCCCATGATCTACCAAATGAGGCTGCTTCTATGAACATTTTAGAATAAAATAGTTTAAATGAAATCTTTTAATTTTGACGACTGTCTGTCACATTTAAAACAGACAGGAGAGCTCTTGTATATTTTTAAAAATACAATGTTTGTGGATTTGCTCATGCAACAAACACAAGTGGTTATCAGGAAACACCTGCTTTCTAAATATTGCCTAAGAGAAACTGTGTCAAGTTCCCAGCTTGCCTCAGCCAGTTTTTCTTTTTTTAAAAAAAAAAAAAGTCAAAAAGCTGGCATGCACATTTTGCCAGCTGTACAGTATAAAATGATTATTTACTTTAAAACGATTCCAGCTTATCTTTAAAAAGGTCCAGTTGCTGCAAATGGTTACATGCATATTTAAAACTGTGTTCTCAAGTCAAATGGACTGCTGTATGGATACTGCTGAGTGTATATATGTGTAGAATAGAAGTATCCCTTTTTTAAAAGAAAGACAAATGCTTGAGAATACTTTCTGGAAATTGTATGGATCTGCTAGGTTTGGGAGAGTCACTACACGGCTCACTTCAAGATACTGTTTTTCCAAATTACAGTTCTAATGATATTATCTTTATTAGAATAACAACAAGTAGAAACAGTAATAAGACATATAACTGCTGGAAGCTCATTCCACTAATGCAAAGGCTAAACAGTCCTGTACTGTTCCAGCAAGTTCAGTCCTCCCTTAGGTAAACATAAGTTTGTCTTCTTACATCCTCAAACACGCGAGCTTCACAGTTTCATAGGGTTATCATAATTTTCCTGAGGTTCAAAAATCATCTGGATTTTCAAAACCCCGAGGTTTATGGTATTGTATACGATAGTCTAGATTCTCTTTTTTTTTTCCCCCGCTACCTCCAATATTTTAGGGATGAGACAGAAGCTGGGTGAGGGAAGTATTTGCTTTATTTAGTCATGCGAGGCCTATGATGACAACTGCAAAAACTGCTCCAAGCCTGCTGCCCTATTAGGACTGAATCCCATCTAGCAGGGCATGAATCCCTGTGGAGGAAGGTGGAGGTTTCCTTCCTCTCCAGGCTGCTTAATCATTCGAATAATAGCTAATCCCAAGAGCGCTGCAGAGCTGCAAGTCTGTTTTGTTTGATAGCCATCCTGCCTGCCATGTCCTGCTGGCACTAAAACTCTGCCCCAAGACAGAGAGAAGGGGAAAAAAATGCCCTAGCAGATGTCCTCAGAGCTGATGCAGAGCCGATCCACTTGGCGAGGGAGGAGGAAATGTCTTCTGCTAATTCCAAATCTCCTCCTCTGACAGAAGTTGATGCTGTCAGTTTCTCTCTCTTTTTTTTTTTTTTTTTTTTTTCTCCTTTTATATATATTATATTATTCTTTTGCCGCACAAACGTCTGCACTGTGCTTTTTTTTTTTTTAATGGAGGTGGAAGTTGTGTAGCCCACTGTCTTCGCTGGCCACAGGCAAAAGCATCATGTTAGAACACGTAAAAACACACTGTGCTTCTGCGGTCACCAAGGTCCCAGTATGTATCGCTTTCACCATGCCTGGGTCATGTGAGCAGTGTAAAAAAAATCTTCTTGGTGAAGATTTGGGCAATTTGAATTTTCTGTGAAAGAAGACCACAGAGTTAACCAGAAGCCTCCATTAGCTTGCATTATTCACCCCTGAGAGCAATGTATTGCAGTACCATAATGCAAGTAACAACCAGCCCCATCAACTGCGTAGCCAGCATGCTCTGAAGTAATGGAACCTGGAACCTAAAAAATATTACTGTGTCATATAGGTACTCTCAAAACACTAGTTTTTGTTTAAGTGCTTGTTTTTACCTAAAAGGAGAATGTGGTAACAGTGGAAATGTATTTTTTTCCTATTTTGAATGATCCAAATTCTCTTTAGGTAACTACGGCAGATTTTGTCCTACAGCTTGCAGAAAGCGTTTACTAATTCATATGCCCTGTATATAAACTAGAAAGTACCGTTTAGCCATCTAAATACTCTGTATGAAACCTAATTGCAGCCTTCGCAGGACAGAAAATCCATCTTCAGTGCACTTACATTATTAGGTTATTATTAAAGATAGAAAATGACAAAGAATAAAACAGATGTTAAGAATTGAAGGAGGAGGGAGAAAAGTGGCAGAATATCACTGCAGATTTTAATTTTCAAGGAATTTAATATTTGAAAATATTCTGCAATTTAGAAATGCTTCTATGAATTAGTCATACAAAACTCACTAAAGTTTTTGATGTTCCACAGACAAGACTAGGATCTAGGAAGACTGAACAATCTTTGATTTGTCAAAAAGGAAAGAAGATAAGGTATGTAAGAAAAATTCTCTCTTTAACAGTTAAAAATGGCATTTTTGTCTTTTTCACAAAAAGAGGCAGCTTTCATGCATGACTTTTTAAGGGAAAGTTTAAACATATTCCTTTGGGGAATGCGAACCTACTTTCTGGCACTGCTCCAAGAAAAAAAAAAGTGGAAGCAAAATGAAGCTAAGGTTAAGAATACATGGAAGTTCCACCCACTAGTGTCTGGAAGACTTGTAAACAAATGACATGGAGAGAAAAATGCTTCTAGATCTGAGCTAATCATAGTTTCCAAAATTTTAGTTTCCAAAAATACTGAGAGCTGAATAATACTCAGAGCTGAACACTCTGAGATTAGGCAGTAAGTCAGATTTTTTTTTTCTTTTAACAAACATTTAAATATCTCTAGTTTTCAGACGCTACAAAACTCAGACATCGTACTAAAGTCAGTTGCCCAAGTTTTCTGCTGAGATTCACCCCTTGACAAATGGCGTTGTTGGCCCTGATGCTATACTAAATCGCTATTGAATTCACATGGAATATCTCTTTCCTAGATGCCTTTAAAAATGACCTTATGCTGTAAAAGGTAATTTGCCTGCATAGTTACACTCTAGGATTTAAAACATAATACAATTTTAGCTCTAATGAAGTCAGGGAAAAAATCCTGTTGATTTCAAATCAGTGTGAAACTTTTAATGAATAAAGAAATGTGAGTTTCTTATTCCTTTTTTGATACATTGTTATTTCATCTTATCTTTGTTAGGAATCTGCATTGATTTCATGTGGTACACAGCATTTCAGAAGAACATAACATAATACTATTGCTGTCACTATTTTTATCGCCTTTTGTGAGTTATGTTCCTTCCATCTACTTTTGAACCAGGGAGCATAAAATAATACCTCATTCATCTGTTCTGTATATCTAAAGAGTGTGTGATAAGGGACCGATTAAGACTATTTTTGCAAAGTTTAGCTTAATTTCTAAGAACACAGTAAATAATTTAGAGAATCCTTTATGAACTCTGCAGGGTTAGCTTATGCAAAACAGTTTGTTTTTTATTGCTGTGTACTATCCACCTTTTTTTGCTTATTATTTATATTATTTATATTATTTGAATGCATGATATGGAAGTGCCAGAACCCCCTGATTTGTTCTAGAGCTTTTTAACCTTACACAATGGAAAGAGAGTGAAGAGGTATAAAATTATGACACTTTTTTACCTGGCCAGTAATTTTATGTATCCACCTTCATTTTGTGATATGTCTGTGCTAAAAATAAAATCTCTTTCAGTTTTGTCAGTTCTATATGAAAAGCCCTTTATGGTAAAATTTGTGTAATTTTCTTGATTTTTTTTTCCCCCCCTTAGCAAATGCCAGGAGCTCTCTCTCCTTCTGAGCTTTTGTCAAGTTTTTTCAAGGAGAAACTTCCTATCTGCATGACACAAAATGTAATGTAACATTATGTTTTTATATATCCATTCTTGAAAGGCCTATTACAAAAATTCTCAATCATTCTTCAAAGTTTAACATTAAACAACGAACATGAGCAAGAAGTGAAGATAATATGAAGTTTATCTATGTAAATGTTTATATATATTCATCTGCTTCTGACTAAGGAAGTGAAAGAAAGTCCTATAGAATAAATGGTACATGAAAGCTGATAAATATTTCATGGTCATGGCAGAATATCTGTTAGAAGGCAGAAAAAGTAAAAAGAGGAGAAGTGCTAATGGAAAGGAGAATGAGGAATTATAAAGAGAATACTTTTTACCTTCCAGATGAAGTTGAGCAGAACTGAATGTGGCTCTTTTTCAGGGAAGTAATGGATATTAATAACAGTGATAGAACTGTAAGAAAAAGCACAAGTCATATAATTTCAATTTCTATGCAGCAGCCCTTGCTGTAAAGCATTTGAAGTTACTTTATCAATGTGAGTATTTAGATTTGAGGACTGCTTAGCTGTCTTAGCCTTCACAGCTCTTTTGTTGTCAAGGTTAGAACTGGCTGTTTTTTTCACCTTATCTTGCCAGATACTTCTGCATTAATATTAAAAAAAAATCCATGATCAGTACTATTTTTTCCTGTGTAGCACAATACATTGAGGACAGTGAAGGACCTTTTATGTCGAGGAGAGAGGAATGCCACAGGAGGGAAGGCATCTTTTCAGTATGAGGGAATGTGTAGGGAGAAACTCTTAATACTTCCTACCATCCTCAAGTAAGTTATTCTTTCAAATCATGACTGATTTAAATTATGACAATTTAAATCCTGTATTTATGCTACCTAGAATATCATATTTTTCTAGCTGTTCAAAATCATGAGCAAATCCTACAAAACACAAAGGATGCTTAGACTTGGAAAAAAATGCATATAGCTCTCATCTCAACACTAATTTCATCTGTTCTTTCAGCAGACTTTAGCAAGAGCTTCAGAATTGTATTCCTACACCTAATTTCATTTTGACAGGAAACAAATTATGAGTCTTTTCACAGTGAAGCCAAAGCAAAAGACAGAGGCCTCTCTTGCACCTGTAAGCACTTATTTCTGACATTTATTAATTTTTCTGTGTAGAGATGATAGATTCTAGGAATAAAGTTATGAAGCAGGCCAGGGTATGCTGCAGAATACGTTTAAGTAGATAATGCTTTCCAAAAACCTCATATAGAAAGACTAATAAAAACATATGTATAAATTCTTGTTTATCATTATGTAATTCAATATACTTCTGTATATGTAACCACGTATATCAACATTCTTGACTATCAGAATTAGCATAAATTAATTCTACCGCTTTTTGTTAATAGAAGATAGATAGGCAGGCAGTTTGCAGAGAACTGGAACAGCAAGTAGACTCCTAGTAGGAGGCCTTTTCTTTCACTACCAAAACTGGAATGCCTTCTCAGTCCAAACAAGAGAAGTGCTTATTGCTTGCTCTTCCCAGGTGACAACAGATAAGCCAATAAAAAACCTCTGTAACCTCAGTTTGAAATCTAATCACTAAAATAAGGTGTTAATATATGTTAATGATGCTGAACTAAGGATGAAGTTTCAGTTTAAGCATGTTAGCTTCATGTGTTAATGTTTTATGCATTATGCAACTGTATGCAATTAAGTGTGTATATGCCCTAGTGGTATATGCAGTTAAATATTTTTATTAGATCTATCTAAAACCTTTTACACAAAGTGACCCAAAACATTAGTAGTGAAAGCTATAAAGCCTTTTCATACAAGATGGAGTACCTATGTCTGGAAAATTTCATTATAGAGTGCTTTCCATAGGCAGCATTAATTATTTGGCCCCTAACTATGGGTCAGACAAGGTAAAGCATTCTTCTTAGCCCATTTTAAGACTGATGCAAAAATCTGCACAAGTTTTTCCATAATCCAAGATTAACTAAATTCACACATAATGAAAGAAATGTGCTAGGACTGCTTGCTAAGATTTAGAAGGAGGTTCATGAATGAAAAGAATAGATATAGGCTGATCAGAGAGACAACTATGAGTCCTGTGGGAACTGGAGATACGAAAACATGAAAACCCCAGACATTGCTTTGGGAGCAGAATGTGTAACACCCCATGCTGATGTAGCAGGCAGGGAGGACTCCTCCACAGCAGCATGATCCCCATGGCTGCTGCAAGAAAACAGTGTAAGGAACACAGTGGGGAGCAGTGCCAAAAGGAAGAGCGACCACTTTTAGGCAACTGCAAAGCTACACAGTTGTCTTTACCACAGTACCTCAAGCCTTTAAGTGCTGGAAGTGTTAATTTGTTCTGTGCTCCCAAGAGATCAGGAGGGGCTATTTCTGGTTTATCAAACAGAGGAGAACTAGGGCATTGAGCATTACATTTTCATAACTGTCAGCAAAGCTCATTAGGGTCCAGTAAAATATACTGAGGGCAAGAAACATTAGCTGGTAAAGCTATAGCTGCCTGTACTCCTACTGCAAATGCAGCTCTGAGTGATGCAGGTTATAATGGCTCCCCAAACAAACCAATATACAGCAGCTACATTTGTTTAGGAGAGGTAGCTTTCATGGCTTCAAGAAACAACAGGACTATGAAATATTTAACTATTAAAAACACACATAAACAAGTTTCATGTAGAGAGGAGACCGTGATTTTAATTTTTATGAATCAGATAACTTCAATTTAAGATTCTCTCTGCAAAAGTCTTAAACTTGTTGTGCCATATGTAAAATGCATTTACCACCCCTTCTTTCACACTCCTTTCAAAAGGAAATCTGGATCTGTTTTTTTGTGAATGTTAATTTACAAGGAAAAATAATTGTAATAAATTTTATAAATGGGGAACACCAATGGCACGCCGGATAGACTGTGTCCTGAAAGTTCTCAAGAAATAACTTTTTGGTTTGTGGGTATTTGGGCCTGATCTTGATGCAGAATGATTTATCCTCTATTTTTATTATGAAAAAGTTGAATGGCAAACAGGAAGCTCATTCAGTGCCTGTGGAATGTAGGATGCATTCCTTGCGTGCTGGAATGAATCACTTGGGGGAAGAACAGCTGCATGTGCCTCCTCGAACATAATAAACCAAGGGTTCAATTCCAGGTGCACCAATTTACAGTGCTAATAGGCAATAAAATGGAGAGTTGATTTTGATTATCAAGGACTCTCTGAATTGCCTACAAAATAATAAGTGGCAAGAGAATTGGAAATTTATTTTTGAAGCCAGTTGACCAAGAAAATCCCGACTGCTGCATAAATTACATATTTTCCTAGACAGAACAGGAATTCTACGTGTTTAATCATTTACTTTACTAAAAATGCACCACGACTTTTCTTTTAACTTCTGCTCAGTCAGGACAGAGCTAAAATGTTTTCCATCTGCTCCTGTTTTCCTCTGATAACATCACTAAAGCTTCACACATGGAAGGTCAGACATCAGACAAAGTTACTTGAGCAAAATGATAAAATCTACCATCTACAAACAATAGTTTCAGGAGAAAACAGTGGTAGAACAACAATGAATAATACTTTATGGCTTCTTAGTCCACGTGCTAGCAGTCTCTGTAAAATTGCATATATTACACACAGCATTTTTTTCCTCCTGAGATTTTGGTTTCTTTTAAAATTAATTTCTAATGTTTCTAGTATCTAGCAAAAAATATTACACGGGAGTAAAATGCAGTGGATTTCTCCCAAAGTGACATACAGCATCCACATGATCACATGAAGAATTTACCTTCACTATTCCACAGTCATGAAATGCCAAAGGAAGTACACAATGCCAAGGCGTAAGGCCAAGTATTGCTAGTAGTAACTGCTGAACAAACATTAGCTCAGGAGACCAATGTCTAAGTCTCTTGGGACAAACCAAAGCCAGACTTTAAAATAAAACAGGATTCAAAAGATGTTCACAGAATTACAGAACAGTTGGAGTTGGAAGGCACATCTGAAGATCAACCGGTCCAACCCCCTTGCTGAAATGGAGTCACCTATAGCAGGCTGACATGCACCCTGTCCAGACGGCTTTGGAACATCTCTGAGGATAGAGACTACACAACCATTTGATGCAGCGTTCAGTCACCCTCACAGTTAAACAAAACAAACAAACGAACAACAAAAATAAACAAACAAACCACCTTTTTTTATATTTAAATAATTTTTTCTGCATTTCTATCCTTCCCATTGCCTCTTGCACTGCTACTGGGTGACCCTGAGAAGAGGTCTGGCTCCTTCTTCTTTAATCAACTATTTTTTAACTTTGCTAAGATCCCCCTGAACCTTCTCCCATTTGAATAGTCCCTCTTCTCTGAGCTTCTCCTTTATAACAGATGCTCCAACCAACCATTGTCACATCCCCTTACTGGCTTCACTCCAGTAAATCATGTCTTTCTTACACTGGGTAGCCCAGGATGGGGCCCATACTTCAGACGCAGCCCATGCTTGTTGAGTGAATCTTAACCAAACCTTTAGATGTTCCATTACACGCATATGTGCTGGAAGGGCGACAAAGATTTCTCTATTCCCTAATAGCTTTACTATCCTTACATAAACTTTCCCTCCTGTTGTGGCCTGATTTCAGTAGGCCAGAAGTTAGCATATTTGGTTGATATGGGAGAGGCATAGATTTAGATATTCTCAGAAACAGCCCCTCTCGAGTGCATGCCCTGACTCCAGGGTCTCGGGTAAGGAGAGGACATTGACTGCACTCCCCTTCCTGGCTTGTGCTGTAAAAGGAGAAACATTTTAAAAAGTCCTTAGGAGTTCAACAGAACAGGATATTTTCCTTCTCATTGTGACTGCTATTCTTGGCTTGCTACGGATGCAGAAAACAGCCTTAAATATCTTTTAGATAAGGCTTAAGATATCAGTTTCTGGGACAAATATAGATAAGGTATTTTAATACTCTGTAGTGCAATCGCATTCCCACTGGAAGCTTATGTCACTGGAAAAAAGACTCCTTATGAGGTGGTCACAACTTCAGGGCTTCCAAAGCGTAACACCACCTGCTAACTTGGAGAGAGGGCTGTGAATCTAATGGATCCTACACAGCGCCAGATGGCTCTCAGCGCTAGGCAGTGCCTCGCGAAGGCAGGAGGTCGGTGCAACAGCTTGGTGCACGAGCAGGCACCAAGGGGGCAGAGCTGCCAGTTGCCCATCGTCACCGGAGCCTCCTGGCACGCCGGGAATGGCTCCTCCAGAGCGCTCTCCACCACGTGTCCTCAGGGAGTCTCTCCCTCCAACAGCCCGTCATCGCTGGCAGACGCTACAAAAACGCCGACGAATCCTGCCACTGCCTCTCCACGTTTCTACTCCTGGGAAACAGGCCCAAAATGCAGGCCACAGGCTTCCCCCAGCCAGGGGCCTCGTCTGCACCAAGAATGGGTCAGGAAGCACGTCTGCCGGCCAGCCCAGACGAGTCTTCACTATCCATGGGTGCATTTGCAAAATTAGAGGAGGAGACGTGGGGGTGATATTTCTAAGGCCTGACTTTCATCATTTTTCTCCACGGCACCATATACTGACTGAAAATGAACACTATGCAGCTGCAGCGTTATGTCCCTCCGTGCTTCTTACGTCTGCTTTGGTGTGACTGACTGGTAAAGAAGTGGGGTAAACAAGCTGCGTGCCAGCTGAAATTTCCCTTTCATCAAGGATATTCCCAGCTGGACAGATGCTGCCAGAGGCTGACTGCTTTATGCTGCCTAAGCAAAGTAATCAAAGTGATTCGGTGGAAAGGATATTGCATTGCATATGTGCTATTTAAATAGCTTGTAAACTTAAAAACGTTCTGATGATTATTTTCAAAGTGCTGAATAAATACAAAGTAAAATGAAAAATTAATTTCAAATTATTAGGTGACTTCAGTGTGTGCCAGGAATACTGGGTATATGAGGAATTCATTTGACAAAGATAATTGTGGAGTATGTGGATGACAAATAGGGTACCTGTAACTGCCACACCTCACTCTAAAACATTGCTCAGATAAATAATGGTACCACCTAGAAAAAAATGGCCTCTTTTTAATATATAACCCCAATAAAAGAAGCTACATTTATTTTTTGTTTTAAAAAGAAGACCAGACAAGACTGGGCAAACCATTAAGGCAACATCTGATATTCAAACTATTAAAATTAAAGCCACTTTTTATTATTTTCTTTTTATAAATATTGCATTACCCACTACTAAGTTCATTGGAAAAAACTTGTCTTTAGGTCAGCTATCCTGATTATAGCTGACGAATTCCACAGCTGTCTCTTTGCCTTTTATTATTGTCAAATTAACCAAAATTATTATATATTTAGGTAAGTAATTGTTCAGCAAGTTTAAAACAATTGAAATGTATCCCCAAAAGACTTCCAAAGCACACAGTATTGACATTCTGGGTATCTGCCTAGCATTTTTATTAGTTTCTCTTCTATCAGTCTCTGTAAGTTACCCAACCTTCGTGTAATCTTTACAAACGCAGCAATGCAAAAATTTGATCTACCATCTTCTAAAACTAGCAAGTATCTGTTGCAAAGCAGCCTAAAAAATGTTCTCATTTTAAGTGCATCAAAGATAAAATTCTGCCCCAAAAGGTCTGTGAGAAATTTGACCAGAAAAAAAAAAAAAAAAACAACAAAGCCATGCAGTTCAACATCATTTAAGAAGCAAGTCAAAAAGGTAAGATAAAACTAAGAGACAAAACAAGATAAAACTAAAATCCAAAAACTTAAAGGGAAGATATTGATTTAACTTCTGACCTAAAACACTTCTCACTTAAATGGCTATCTGCAAGGGATGGCAGATGAATAAGTAAGGATACCAAGAGGAAGTCACACATGGGAGGAAGAAGAGGAGAAACTGGGGTATTAAAAGCTGTATGATCTAAAGGGAGAACTCCAGGAAATTTCTTTTTGATGGAGATCACTTGTTTCTATATAATAAAAGGTGAGAGAAAAGCTAAATACTGGGTTCATCTGGATATAAGTCATTGAACAGATCTCCTCCTCCAACACAAACAGCAGTCTGAAGGGGGTGACCCATGCAGATCTGTCTAAGGCCACTTGAGCCACATCTCAGCTGAAACACAGGCAACATAGACCCCATACAGTCTTACTTCACTTGGACTTTATGTCCCCCAAAAGGGTACATCTACTCCCCTAGATAAAAATGGGAAAAAAAAAAAAAAAAGGCAAAACAACCCCCCAGAACTGTATGTTTTGTGGTTCATGTTGCTTATTTGTTAATTTATTGTTAGTTCTGGACCCAACCAAACTCTTGAATCCTGAGTTCGGCATATATTTATTAACTCATGAGTTCTATGTTCATGGATACAAAGTGATTCACTGACATCAAATGACTACATACTGTTGTCTGGAAGACAGGTCCTGCAACCTTGGGGGTGTCCATTTTGAAAGTGACTGGACTAAAACAGAAGGATTAGCGCTGAAAAAATCTAGGTTGCTCTAGATCCCAATGGTAGAAAGCAGGGAATAAAGCAGGGATCCAACTAGTGCTGCTTTTCAAGGCAGCTCTTCTTTCATACCATGAATAAGTATCAGGATAAACCAGGTGAACTCTTTTCTTCCTCCTTCAGTGATCCCTGATGGGCACATGTATATTTACTGCCTTAGTCCATGTTGTGGAAAATATATTAATTTCTCAAGCAGATGACCACAGTGTAAATCAATTTCTATATTATTTTAATCCCTTTCACAGTTTGGGGTCTAACAAAATGAGCGGCTTTAACCACCACTATGCTTCCTGGTCTTCTGACAGCAGATCTTTTGCGTGAAGGTCAAGGGAAAAGTCATCTTTTTTCTGCATTATCTGTGCTTTATATGCTATGGTCTGAAAGGCTGGAAATTTGGCACACCTACTGCAAATACAATAATTAAGTCACAATATTACCCATCTTTAAACTCCTCTGTGCTCCTTCACTTTCATTGCAGGATCAAAAAAAGAAGCCTGTTTCATACCCTTTAAATGAAATTCATGGCCTGTTTGGCAATCTATGAGTTTTATCAGATTTAAGCTTGAAGTCATAGTCTAGAAAGGATAATGAAATTGCAGTGAGAGACACAGTCCTCAGAAATAGTAAAATTCTTACATATCCTAAAAACTGTCAAGGTATCAGCCTATTTTTCTATTCTGGTTACAAGCAGACAAAGGATTAAAACAAGGAGAAAAAAAAAAAGTCTTAAATAAAATAGATATATCTCAGGGCTCGAAACAGAAATAGATCTGTTATCTTGTGCTACCATGCAGGAAAGGCTGGTAAATAAAGGCATGTTCAAACATTGTTTTGTGCATGAACCTTGTACTTGCAAAAACTGACAGTCCCCAGAAATATCTGTCTTGGCTTAGTATCTTCTTCAGAATATCATTTGTACTATGCTTACCTTTGTTAGGTTTATGAAATCCCATAAATAAGTCGGAAGAAAACTTACAGGGCATCAAGATTATAAATATCGTTATCAGTTTATATAAGCGTACTCCCCTCATTCTAGCTCGGAGAGCTAAACTCTGCTTAGTTATTCCAGTGCAATTCCGGGGTATACAAGCACTGACACCCTGTTTACTGTTAAAGTCAGTTCAAATGCAGTACTGAATTGCAGGATTAAACATGTCTGTTATAGAGGTTGCTGTGGCAACAGCTATGCTTTAAAGCTGAAACGCTCTTTTCATTATAGACTCCTTTTCCATTTTCTGGCTGTAGTCAGTAACCATTTCGTCAGGTTGAATATTTCTGTGCTTGAAATAAGCCCAGAAGACAATTTAATTTTGGAAGTTTAAATTACATCTATCCAAGCATCCTTGAGCTCTGTGTTTTGTTTTGAAACCAATGCAATACAGAACTGGCTTGCTCATACCAGCCTGGTTTGTATTATATATTTTGATAAGTTTTTTTCTGCAAAGATCCAGAATTTTAAGGCTGCTTTGTTTTGTAGTTCTCCGTTCAAGCAGAAAGCCAAGACCCAGACAGTTCTGCACCAGCTTTTCATGTGAATGCAATGTCCTGGCTATTTCAGAGGCCTATTGCCACATTTCAGATTTTGCTGATCACTTGTGTATCACATTTCAGCACTTCTTTGCTTGAAGAAAATCTTGGCCAGGGTGCATTATTGGCCTTCATGCTGTTTGTTAGTGGTCTTCCTTTCCTTCCCAAATCAGTGAAGCACAACTTTCTCCAATTTCCAGCTGCAAAATCAGTAGGTTTAGTAGAGTTTAAAAGCATTTAAAACTAGCAAAACTGTGGTAATACACGTTTTGGTAACTCTCACAAAACTTCTGAGTGAAGGTTGGCACAGACTGCTCCCAGAATGCCAGCGGTAATAATTTGCATTTTTACGAATAGCACTATGTGCTTTTTGCAGTTTTCTTTCTCTTCTCCTTTTTTTTTTTGCCTTTACCATTCTACAGAAACGTACTCCGTATCTCAGCTTCCTGGCTGCCGAGAAGGCACAGCTAGCACAGGGATAGGGCAATACCCGCCCCATGGCTGGCTCAGGCCCTGGCTGCTGCAGCTAGTGGGATCACTCATAGGACCAACAAGCTTTTGCAGAGGTTTGTGACCCAGCTAACAGCAAGGGCACAGTGCCTCTGACATCCCAAGGACCGATGCTGGCTCCCCATGGGAGCTCCCAAGGTCTCGGTGCCTACAGAAATGCTGCCAACAAAACAGCTTCAGCTTGGGAAGAGGGAATGCCAATAACATTTCTTGTTGCATCCCTTGGAGCAGCATTAAGGCCATTAATTCTTTTTGAATGACAGAAACATTAAGAAAAAGTAATCCCACCCAGCCTAATTAATTTGCCATCGTCATATTAAATTAATGATATTCTTTCCCATTGCTTTTCTTTTTTTTTTTTCAGATTGAACATTATTCTTAAAATATGCATATTCTGGCCATAACACTTTTACACTGTTTCTGCAAGATGACAGGTTATAGCAAATCTATTAATAACTTCTTAATAAAGTGAGATTTTTTTAATATGTCTTAATCTAAGCTGTGCTAACATTTCAATGTGAGAGGAATTAATTTAGGGACTTCAGATGTGGTTTTCATTTAAACAAGATTAAATGAGTGATGCAAGATTTGTGCTTCAATAGAGCTTTCCATCTAGAAGGGAACTTTACAATATCAGGTTTCACAATAGTAGACATCTATTTTATTGTTTATTTACTTTGAAGAACAGAAGCTATCCATTAAAAGGATATATTCTCATTTTCTTTTTGTCAAGACCATGTTCACAATGTTCTCACTCTTCCGTTTCCTTACCCGTAACAATACTCTCAGACATTGCTGAAACACAGCTATGGCATTCACAGGCATATTAAAGTTATTTACAAAATCGTTGGAGGCAGAGAGAGTCTGAAGTGCATGTCCTAGAATATATTGCCTTTAGAAACTCCAGTTATAAAGTCATTTCCTCTAGTTTAATAAGTGCCCTGAATGTTTCAGATGGTATTGTATAAACAAAGCGGAATATTAAACAACATCCTCCCTGCTTCCCTCAGCCAGTGAACAACTCTGTATTTCCCAAGGGAGAAAAGCCCCTTTAAGACTTGAAAGAAAACGAAGTTAAAGGTCTGCAGTATAATCTTGAAAGAATAGGTGCAATCAGGATATTGCCACATTTCATTTCAGTTTCAATTAAAAGCAACCTGAAAACTAGAAAAATAAGCTCTGCAGTTCACAACTGAGTGATTTTAACTTAAAAATACTTCTTCATGCCATATGACCTGTTCAATGGAAATATCATCGCCATAGTCTCTCTGTTAATTCAGATATCAGATCTGTACTGTGAGAAGAAAAAGAGTTTCCTTTTTCCTTGCAAGACAGTTTTATCAGATGCTAGAATAAATGTTAAAGGAAGAAAAGAAAACTCTGTAGATAAATAAAAAGAGCTCTCTGTGAAAACTCTTGTGTAAAAATAGTTTCTAGAAACAGCAAATCCCACAGGTTTCAGCTCTGCTCACTAGATCCAACCTGACAAACACTGTCACAACAATACAAACAAAAGAAAAATAATCGGCAACAAAAACCTTAAGTATGATCTTTCAGTTTTCCTTCAGTTTTCATACAACCAGTATGGTTCCAAAGCCATTTTTTCCTCATTAAGGTAATCCTGAGTGGGCTGCTTTCATGTTCTGCAGTGTATTTTTTTCATGTGTGTCAGAAATAGAAAGGTAACGGCCACATAGTGTGGCACGGCTGCTATTAATGCAATCTCTTAATGTTAGCTTTTTTTTTTTCCACTTTTTAGTAAGACTATATCTGCCAGAACATTATAAGGAAAGTTATAAAGGTCTATTGCCTTTGCGTAAATGTACCTCTTGTTGCAGTTGCTCTGAATGCATTTGCAATGATTAAGTGGGAAAAATAAACACCCTGCTACTATTGGGATTCCCTGCGTTTCTTTTTCAGGGCATATTTTTGCATATAAATTATTTTGTGAAAAATGAATACATAAATTACTATTAATAAAAAGAGCAGGATCTTCAAGTCTACTGATCTGTCAGTCACCTTTTGTTCTTATGGAAAGTCAGAAGAAAAAGCTGCAGTACAGAAAGCAAAGATACCCAAGCTGGGAAGCAAGATCAGAGCTTTCGGACCACACACAGTTTCACCTACAGTAGTTATTGCAGCTGTTAATATTATTATTTTCACCTTAAAAACTCAAGTGCAGAGCTATATATTTAAGCAGATGCAACCCACCTAGAGATGTCTAAATATAGTGCAAACATATTATCTATGACCTTATTAAGTGGTGTTTTCTGTTTGGGGAATAGAGAAGAATCACTTGTTATAGTTCCTCTTAAAAATATTTAAGATAAGACCAATATGTTTTTCTCTTTAGAGAACGGTAATATTTTGTACCATGTGACGTCACGCACAGCTGGATAGTATAAAACCACTCACTGCCTCTGTAGCTGGCTGAAAGGACTCCATGGTGAAGATGTTCTCCACTGCGTCTTGTGTGGCTTTATGAAGGTGGTAATGAGAAAGAGCATGCATACATGCATACTAAGCATAGCCACTTTTTTCAAAGAAAACAACACAAAATGGCTTTTTCTAAGCATGAGTAGGCATTCAGGAAACAGAAAGAGCAATCTGTGTAGCCAAGTCCTGACCCAGGAAATGATACAACCCCGAAGAGTTAACTGCATTTTCTTTCATCTAAATAATAATAATAATAATAAAAATAATAATAATACCCTCCTTTTCTTTAGATTCTCCAGATAAAAGTTCATGTGCCGCCTTACCACATCTATATTTATAATTACAGAGGCATCAGTAAGTCACATACCAATTCACTAAACTGTGTGGAGTACCCCATAAAACTATGCAGCTCAGGTGTGGGTGAAATGTCCCCTCCCTGCCCTCTAGAGAGGGAATAACTGCTTTTAATATATTTGCATATACATATATATACACGCATATATATGCAAAGCCTTTTCCATACTAACACCTTTACCAAAGCTTCTGACTCTTAATAGTTATGTGCTAAATGTTACAGAACCTTTATGTGTTGCCTGCACCTCCATGAACAATTAACAGAAAGCGCGGGGAGGAAGCGAAGCAGTTAGTAAAACATCGCCTTTGTTTCTGGGTTTCAAGGGACAACAACAGCAGCAATCTTACTGCAAGCGCATGAAAGTTGCCTATGTTCTCACATTGCTGCGCTTGGAGCAGCAACATGTTGGGTAGGAGCTAGCAGGTCTAGCACTGACCTTAATATTCATAAGCTCTGCCTTAGAGGTTATGCAGGGTAAGTGACTCACAGCATTTTAGACATCACAGAGGGATGTTTCAGATTAAATGTGGGGCTCTACAGCTGAGCTTTTGGGGCATGAATACCTAAAATGAGAGTGATGGCACCCAGAAAGTGCCAGTTATTTCCTTTGATTGAAAAAAAAAAAATCTTCTTGCTTGTATAATAAGATCAATGTTGACTGTTTGCCATAAAGAGATTTTTATTTTTGGAAGTTCCTTTCATGCTTTATCATCTCACACCTGTCTTTGAACTTGCAGCTGACCTGAGTATGCTGCCTCGTTGCCTTAGATAGATGTGTTTGAGTCCTGGAATCAGAGTATCCTCATTATCATTGCACACTTCCACGGATAACTGGCCCATGTGGTTCAACAATTCAGACTGCTGCACTCTTTTTGACACAGACTTAGCCTCTCGACCAAGAGAGCGTGGAGAATAGCTTCTTCTAAAAAAATACAGAACTACAAACAATTTTTTATTAATTTCTTCTTTGTGAAAATGTGGATAGTGGTAAAATGCTCTTCTGTCCACACTTGAGAATAAAAAAGGCACTGCGCTAATAGCAGAAAACTCAAGGTCCTGTCTCTATGTCTTAGGATTTTTCATTTCATAGATTGTACAAGTTAACAATTATTTCAAAGGTTCAGTACATGTCCACAGCATTACAAAAAGGAATATAATTTCTTTCCCTTCTGACAGCATAGTGAGTTATCACTTGGATAGAAGGGAGATTATAGGTATTCCTTCAAAATAGTAGTGCATAGTTCATTTGAAGCAAAAAAGACTTTGAAAAACTGTTCGTACACAATGCTTTAGTACTCCCGTGAATGTTGTGCTTCACGTCAGAAGTGGAAAAATGCCAGACTTTGCAAAGTACCACAGTAAAAGACTTCCTTCTTAATTTAATATTTCTTCTTAGCTTAATCCAGCACTCTTTTGGCAAAATTCTCAGCTGGAATGAGTGGGCATGATCTACTGCAATTCATGCCTGCTGTTTTTTGCCCTTGGTGACTGGCCTTTTTAACATGGCTGTGGTAGTAGTGTAGTCAGTTGCAGGAGGTAACCTTTTACCCAAGATAAATGCATAAAATTCACAAGCTGTGTTTTCACAGCATAGCTCTGTTGAAGGGAAAAAGAAACTCATCCCAAATCACTTCAAGCAGAACAGCAGCTTACCATGCACTAAGAGCAGGAAGAAGTTCAAGATAAGATGAAATGCATGAAAAGAAAGAGTATTATTGGGATTATGTTCTTGCCCTATATGCACTTCTAAAATATGTTATAGAAACAAAACAAAAACAAAGGAAAATACTCACTCGTGAGTTTGTGGAGCTGCTCTTTTACCGGTTTGGATATCTGTGAAACAAAATACATTCTGACTCTGAGGCCTTCTGATGCTCACAAGCCTGCTCCTGTCATAAGAAAAGTAAAACCAGCACCATGGCATGTGAAGTCCATACTTAGGAAATGCCTTCCCTTTTTTTCCAGTGGACCACACTTGCAGACTTTCCTTAGACATCCTGCATTGTTATTTTTATCAGTTATGGAACAGATCTTTGAGTAAATCTTTTTAACAATGTCTTTTCTTAAACAGTCCTTAAAGTAAGTGTTCAATGCTTTAAGGTATCCATTTTCTTTAAATGGTAAATAAAAATGTTCCTAATTCTTAATTTATTATATACCTCTCTAGTCCCAGCAATTATGTTGAAGTTCTTCACAGTTGGTAAGAAATAGCTGTGGGCATTTGACAGCTCACAGCCTACACTTGAATTTCCATGGAACCAACACCTCTCACATCAGAAAAATCTCTCAGAGCTACAAAAGTGATGAAGGAGATTGGGGAGAATAAACTTGACCATTGAATTGATCTCCATAAAAAATGAAAAGTGACTACTGTATTCTATGAACCTCTCAACAAGATGAAGACTCCTAACCTGCTAAGAGAAAGAGAAATTTTTAAATTAGAAGACCTAAGAGAAAAGCATGAAATTCCTTATGTCAGCCTAAAGCAAACAATAAAACTGATAGGGCAATTTAGGCTTTTTTGCCTATGTGAAAGCATAGGCCAAGTTTAGAGAATAAGATCATGTTTGCAAGATGTGAAAATTGGCACCCTGCAGCAAATACAATGGATTTTAGTGAGTTAATTGGAGAAAACAGTTCCATACAGCATTTTTTTCCCCAGTTTCTCAAGGTAGCTTTATGAATTGATTCTTGAGCTAAAAATCATCATAGAGCATATCAAATTCACCTTTAGTAGGCATTGCTTGACAGATGGAGACTTGAGAAACATTTAGCGTACATTTGAATGAGGCAGGGGAAAACTTTGCTCCATTATAAGCTGAATTAATTTAGTAAAAAATGACTTTTGCTTCAAAAGCGCAACTACTTCTATTGGAATGAGCAAGTTGGTAATTTATTCCTAACACCTTTGTCATTAAGATAGTAAATTCTCATTTTATTTTTTGAACAGTTGGCCATTTTTCAAAAATACTGAGGAACTTATAGTGATTAACAAGATGAGAATATCATTCTAGAAAAAAGTATTTACCAGAGATGGGTTTTATTTTCTAAGCATAAATGCCACACATTTCTAGTTAAGTGAAGATTTCTGATTTGGACCAAATCCTGAAAATTTTGAAAAAGAATATCATGTGATGAGGGAATTTCCTTCTGCACTTAAGGTCCGAAGATTTACTACTAGGAAATACAGGGCCATACAAATTCCCCAGTATGCTTTGCTGCACTCAAGGTATAGCAAATGCAAACCAGTCTACATATAAAAGCAAAGACCATGGAAAAGGGAAATGACATTCCTTCATACCAACATCACTTTCTGAGCCTCTCCAAGGAAGCTGTAAATATGTGTGTGTGTATATGTACACACACATATATATATGTCATCAAGGAGGCCCCCAATAGGTCTGGAAAACTAGTCACATAGACTAGTGACTGTGGAGCTGCTATATGGTTATAGACTTCAGTTAGATCTCTGTCACCTACAGACAGCAGCCAATCAACTGGCTGAGTAACAGATACAGAAAGGAAAAAAAAGAGAGTTCAGTCTGGTTCAGTACGTGAAGTCAAATATTGTGCTGTATTTGGCCCATTTAAATCACAGAACCAAAGACATCTTGGTTGTCCCTAGCTTATTCATCAGTAATATGGACATGGGAATTTCTGGTGTCTAAAAATTAGCATTGGGGTCAGGAAGGAGGAGACTTGCAGACATTTGAAATGACTGTTAAGGTAAAGGGAAGAAAAAAAAGCATGGCAAGAACTACCACCACTTTATGGCATTGGCATCCTGTGTTTCGTAGTGTGAAGCAGTGGTCAGCAGCAGAAGTCAGACAGATCCTTTTCCCATGTGGATAAAATCATCTCAAAATAGCCATTCTTTTGTAGGAAACAGATGATCCCTTCATCTTGAATTTGCAAGAGCAGTGGGAGATAAATAGCAACAAGTTTGATATTTTGGCTGCATCTAGTCAGGCAATAAACAGTGGAGAGGAACAGAGGAACGTCTCAAGATACGACAACAGCAGATGAGCGCTTGATGTTAATGGCTGCTCATGTCCTGGACAAGTTGGCTGTCTTGGGTCAACCATCCAGTGTCACCTGCTGGGTCTTTCATTTATGTTTGCAGTATTTGGTCATATTAGACTACTACAGTTACTAGAGATGACTGGAAAAATAGGATGCACTGAAGAGATGCATCTTCAAGACCATCTAGATGAGAAAAGATTGTGTGCAGGATCCAATTCAGACACCAGAATAATCCATGGAACAGACTCCTTGGTTGGGGATGATTTCTTAGCAACATGTGGCTAACTTACATCAGCATCAACGTGTGAATTGTGATTCACAGATATGATTCCCAAAACTGAATAGTCATTTTCCAAGTTGTAATATTCCCAACCACCTTATCAACAATGAGGAGCAATAATTAGTTGAAAAACAGATGCATATTTTGGGGAAGAGTAAAAGTGAAATATCTCTTGATACTGCGTAATATGAGCTGACAAAAAGTACTGTGAATCATTCATTGTTATTAGAGAAGTAAAATGTATAGAGGAAAAATAGTTCTACATTTTTTCCCCTTCATACCCACGCCTGTAGCCTGGACTGCTGATTCCAATATGGTTTTGAGCCCCATAAAACCTGCGGAAAACAGGTGAACAAAACAGCAAAACATCTACAGCAGTTAAAAATTAGCTTATAGCATGGCTTCAGGCCTAAGTGAATTATTTATCAGTGACTCAGCAAATCTCTTCTGTGAGAAGAAATACTGCAAAAATTAAAAAGAGACTTGCTGTTTTCCTGAATGGAGAAGAAAAAAAAAAAGGCATCTGATTAAAATAAGGAAAAAGAAACTTTCCCCGTACCACCAAAGCACTATGTAATATCTGTAAATATACATCACAGTGGCAGTGTGCCTTGAAGATGTTTTTTAAATAGCTTATTTTATGAAATTTAAATAAAATGTATTTTATTGCAGTCAACAATACAAAAGAATCAACAGTATTATTTCCCCCTCAAATTTTCCAATTTTATCCTCTCTTTGGGTAACAGGAGGACAGGATAGGAATATCCTGTGCAATGCTTAGTATGTTGCAGAAAAGAATAGCATGGATAATCCAGAAAGAGAAGTTATTTAGACTTCTACTTTCATAACTCCTATGATACTGAGGCCACTGAACATCAGGCAGCACAGAGGATACAGATATCCCAACCCAAGTCACTGCTTTTATGTGTTAAAATGAAAAGTCTTATTGTTAAGAACTGGGAAGGCTTTTAACCATGGATCATGAATGCTTTTATGTTCTGTGACCATATGAAATTATCCCCCAGGTACTTGATGCAATACTTGGCCTTTCAGACCTGGATTATACATGAGTTTTCTTTTGAAATGGGCAAAGCTTCTTATGTTATTGTATCATTTGGTTCAAGGGCAAAGCAAAAAAATTAAAGGCATTAGTTTTGCTGTTTTAAATCATATGACACAGGTACAGGACAGTTAAATGAAAGCTCCAGGAGCCTTTTTTATTACCAAATGGCAGGTCAAAACATCCATGGACCCAGACCATAATGCTTTTGCATCATGTAATCTGCTTCTGTAGATTAGGCAGTCACGCGACAATTAGATGGGACTAGACTACATGAGCCTGTTTCTGTTTTCTCACCTCAGAAGATGCTCAAATGAGGTTACACAGTGGTAGGAAAAGAATTGGACTGTATTTATGAGTAAGCAACATTTCTGCTGAAAATTTTGCAAAGTTGTTTTCAAGTTTCCAACCCAGCCATGACTTACACCCAACTCTATTACTGGTTTCCAATTAATCCCAGTAACATGATACTAAAGAGACTGCTACATCAGTCTTAAAAAAAGGAGTGAATTTGGCAGCAATAAAACAGCGTGAGACCATTGCTACCCCCAAGCAGCTTGTTTAAATTCACACTGGATGCATCTGCCTTATCTTGTTGTATCTGTGACATAGTCACGCCTTTGTTTTTTTCACCACACTTGGTAATCCAAGATCAGGTATGATACAGTAGGGAGGAAGCAACTTCCTCAGGGCTTTGAACCATAATCCCAAACAAATGAGGTGGGTGGAAAATTAAACCAGAAGAGGCACATGTGGTTGATGCTGGAGGAGGAAGAGGATGCAGCAGCTCCATACGTCTTCCAGCCTTTCATAACAGCAGCAGACAGCAACACAAGCTCATGTAGACAGTGGAGAGCATGACAATGGAAAAGAGAAAAACGCCACCTAGGGAGGTGCCCACATCCTCTGCAGACATTCAACAAAAGCACTTCCTTGCAATATCTTACAATATATGGGGGAGGAGCTGGGGGTGGGGTGGGGAGGGAAATAAGATCTTTTTTTTTCCTGAGCAGATAGTTATCTAAAAAGCTGAGCCAAAGATGGAGATAATAATAACAAAATAAATGCAGAGAGGTGAAGCAATTTACACTAAGGAGCAGTAACAGTGTTCTTCCCAACATGCTTTCACAGAATCACAGAATGGCTGAGGTCGGAAGGGACCTCCAGAGATTATCTAGTCCAACCCCCTGCTCCAGCAGGGACCCCTAGAGCACGGGGCACAGGGTGGCATCCAGGCAGGTTTGGAAGATCTCCAGAGAAGGAGACTCCACAGCCTCTCTGGGCAGCCTGTGCCAGGGCTCTGTCACCCTCACAGGAAAGAAGTTCTTCCTCACATGCAGATGGAATTTCTTGTGTTTCAGTTTGTACCCGCTACTTCTTGTCCTGGCACTGGCCACCACCAAGAAGAGTTTGTCCTCATCCTCTTTACATTCTCATCTCAGGTACTTGTACATATTGATAAGATCCCCTCTCAATCATCTTTTCTCCAGGCTAAACAGGCCCAGCTTGCTTAGTCTTTCTTTGTACAATAGATGCTCAAGTCCCTTAATCATTTTCATCAGTCTGTGGTGGACCCTCTCGGGAAGTTCCACATCTGTCTTGTACCGGGGAGCCCAGAACTGCACACAATATTTCAGCTTGTCGTTTTTGACTTAGACATGAAGAATTTGTGTGCCCAAAGTCAGCCTCATTCCTATAAACCTTGCCTTCACTAAAGCTAAAACAACCCAGAAAGGCAAGGCAGGGACCAAAAACTGTTGATGCAGGACTTCCCACTACATCCACAGCTTTCCTCATGAGTTTAAGGCATTTTAAAGACCCTTGGCAGGTATTACTGGAAGAGAAATTTATGGACTTTGGGTATAAGGACAGGTTTTATTTACAAATATTAGTGTCTGAATTGCAGTGAATTGAATGCCTAAGCCACCCAAAATGGATGGTGTGAACAATGCACACAAGAGAGCAGAGCTAAACTTTCATGGGAAAAACAAGTATGTTAACATGACATACTCAAACTAACCAGTGATGATAACTGTTTTCAGTCTGGACTTCCTTTCCTGACTGTTGTACTTGGCTATCCCACAGCTACTACTGCGACAAAGGTTGTGTTGGTGCACTCAAAACTAGATATTGTGGGTATTTGTTGGCTTTGTAACCACAGTAATACAGAGCTTAGCATAAGCTAATCTCTAGCATTTACTTGTCTTCTCAGGTCAGTTTTACAACCAACAATATTCTCATCTAACAGCACAGACCTACCAGCAGCCAGGGAAGCTAATTTAAAGCTAGCTTAGCTGTACCTAAAATGATCCTGCCACCATTGCTTTAGACTTGAGATAGGGCAGAAGGTGTTCAGCAAGGTTTTGTGAAAACCAGAGACCTTCCAGACACTCTAGATTAGCTCTCAGGAAACTTCAGTGGTGCAAAAGACAGTGAGACCTTGCAAAACAAAACTTTGCAGAGGTTGTTTATAAAGTGCAATACCTAAACACAAAATTTGTGTATTAAAAGCATAAGCTAACAGCGACATAAAGTATGATGTATTACAGTAAATGCAAGAATTAATGAATCAATAACTTTGTGCAGCAACAACAACAACAAAAAAAGAAAATGCAATATTGAAGAGTTAATGCAATCACTTTTAAGTAATACTTGTGGATAGAACTAACAAAGCAGGTACTCATAATTAGGCCAGCTCACTAATTAAGAGTCCACTGAACTTAGCTAGCAGAAATACAAGGTTGGTAAGTTAACATGGTGAATTTTGCAAGAATTGCTGAAAAAAAATGAAAATAAGGCAATCAGTGGCAATAAAGAAGAGGATCTCCAGGGGAAATAGA
The DNA here is from genome assembly GCA_003342815.1 of Eudromia elegans. Lineage (NCBI taxonomy): Eukaryota > Metazoa > Chordata > Aves > Tinamiformes > Tinamidae > Eudromia > Eudromia elegans. The sequence goes on along the minus strand of PTEX01000045.1, from coordinate 4,543,579 downwards.
GGT
>PTEX01000045.1:4499334-4542935 GCA_003342815.1 Eudromia elegans | reverse complement strand
AAAGACGAAGCCCTAGCTCTGGAATATGTTCCACATTCTTTCCTAAATCCCCTTAAGTAGCCAGATTTTACGGAATGATTGGAAAGTCCAAAAAAAAATTAAGCCAGGATGACAAGAGCATGAAAGAAAGGGCATCTTTTTTTTTTTTGAGAAGAAGGCAGAAGAGGGCTTCTTTAAGAGAAGAATTAGACTAAAAGAAGGCTGGATACAGATGAATTTACTCTGTTATGGTCCATAACTAGTGACTGCCATCTTTTAATATTGTTTTGGGATTAAAGATGGAAAAAGTAAGAAGGCAGAAAGGCAGATGATGTTTGCTCAGCATTTAAGAAGACTTCATCAGATAGATAGAATCTGATTTTATAAATCCAAATCGATGTCCTCAGAATTAAATTTTATTCCTGCAACCTATTGCAAAGGGAAAAACCTGGCCACTGCAAAAGAATAATGAAACCCTAAAAAAAAAAAGGGGGGGGGGGGAAAGAAACGTTCTGCCTAAAAATCTTGTTTGCGACAATCAAAGCTTTATTATCAGAATGCAGTCAGCCCTATGGCATGAAAGCAGGACCCAACACAACTCAGAGAACACCCTGCACCCCTTGGAAGACCTCAGGCAGTGCATTTCCTACATCATACTGAGTGTCCGAGGTGTTTTAGGGGTTACAGTGGAGGAAGGCACAGGGAGGATTTGTGACACAGGAAAGGGTAAATAAAAGTGATATATAAAGTTGTTCATGACAAATTTACGTCAGGTTCCTCTAGGTCTATGTTACTACATTATAAAAAAAAAAAAAAGTAGACTACACTTTTGAATAAATTTACATAAAGCACTTCATCAAATTTCCTCACAGGCAGCTGCATGATTTTGTTTTTGGCGTTAATCTGGTTGTCCAGACAACCCACATCCATCTAGTTGTACGTGCGTTATATGTCTGCCTTACATAACTGTGATCTTTTAGCAGGGTCCCAGAATTCACTGTGCTAAAACACCACAGAACGACCAAAAGGTCTGTGCAAGCAGTCATAAAGATAAGAAAGAAACCTTGTAGTTATTGAGGCAGCAGTATAAAACTTTCCCTGATGCACAGAGAGTCTCATAATGAAAAATGGCCAGGTGTTTCCATTTTCATCTAGTTAAAGGAGATTTAGTTCCTGCAGTAGAGCTTTGCATGTGGCGTGTCAAGGCAGAGTGCTATTCTTGGATATTGCATCAACAGTAACCTTTCCACATATCCCCACCTGTTTCTGTAAAGCACTTTATGTCAAGACAAAGATTTTTCAAAGTGACTAGTGCTGATAGGTATATTTACCTTTGATATCTAACTTGAGACAATTTGGAGAATGTCAGAGCAAATAATCCATTTCTTTTTAGATGGGTACTTTTCAGATGAGCTTCTCAGCCCTATCCATAGAGTCATATAGGAAAAATTTTATCCCAGATTTTAAGAATGGTTACCTACAACCAGGATCATTTCTCTAGGTACACTGTTCTCATTTCCTTGGCAACTTCAAAACTCAAAATTCACTTTTCTGTGAGGCAGACTGTGATATTCAGACCACATAGCATGACAGTGACCTGCTCTAAGAGTGGGTAGAGGGGAAACAAAGCAGATATTAAATCACAGCGCCACCTACAAGTACTAATTTAACAGCTGTTCAGTGGCAACTAGACAGCAGATGCATTCATTTTGCAATGGCCACAGCACAGCCATTTGAATACAGATAGATTTAACCACCAGCAACCTACTCCCCCATGAATGGATGACCTGGAAGTGGATGGCTCTGCTTTACATTAAAATGCCTCATGCCTGCCTTTCTGTTCAGAAAGTGATAATTCTTTCCTGTGAGCATTTACGTTCGCAGAGGAACTCGCTTATGATAAGAAAGGTGTCACAGAAGATTAAGGATTTTCTACCTGGAGACACTTAGGGAGATAGTAGCAGAGTTATTTTTCCTTAAGAGAAATTCAAAAAGCACCTTACGAGAAAAAGAAACTATCTTTAAAAAATAAATAAATAAAAAGTCATTTTCTAATAATGAAAGGAAACAATTGTTTTATAACTGAACATACCTTTGTTGCAAAGCAGCCATGAGACAAGCAACCATGAGACAATCCACAGCTATTTCCTAGACAGCAATCACAGAAATAGAGATAAACCCCACTGAATTCCTGTGAAGTAGCCTTGAAATAGATTAAGCATAAACATAACTCTTAGCATAAGTCATGTAGGAGTAAAACTGAAGGGAGAACACTGAAGGAATTAATAAGTCAGTCTTAACACTTGATAAGACGCAGCTGCCATCAGGCTGTACCATCTTAGGAAGCTAAAGGGGAAAGGAAGGGTTTTTTCTTCAGCTCAGTCTCCTGTACACCTGCCAGCTGGGCAAAGAGGCCTTTGTTAACCTTGTAACACTGATATTTCAAAACCAGCGATAATTAGAGAAAATTTGGGTGGGTGAGGTGAGAAGCAAATGCATTTAAGTGGAATATTTATAAGGTCTAGAATATTTTGGTTTTGTTTTTTGAGCTTAATATGTGCTAGAGGATTTTAATGAAGCAGTGCAAACAGGAATTGTCTCAAAAGACATTCACCCAGAGATAACACTATTCAATTTCTATTTGGTTTAGGATTTCACTCACAGTAGCAAACACATATCCTGTTTAATTAAAAGAAACATTCATACAAGGGACTGGAGGTTCTTCAATATGAATTTGAAAGTAACAGCTTAAGAAAACAGTTAAGATTAAGAATGAACTGCAGTTCTAAATGAAATTATTAGCAATCTCTACACTTACGAAAGTTCAAGGACTGCACAACTATAATAAACTTTGCATTCAAGGTGTCAGATCTCTGCTAAGATAAACTCTAGATCAATGAACTGATGGGATGGCAGAACCTTGTGGACATAAAAAACAAAAACTTGCTTAGCCTGGAACTGGTGCCAAAGCCTCCAGCATATGGCCTCCCTGGTTACAGGATGGCTTCCACATCAAGACAGCACAAAGTGTTGCTTCTTTTCATGCTTGCAGAGTAAGTCTGGGTGATGCTAAGGCAAAATGTGATTCTCCTCTGAAATAGATCAGTGGATTTTCTCTTTCTATTTTCAACCAGATTTTGTCACTTCAGGACCAGTTTCTCAGAGGTATTTAGATTATGGTAACAACTAAAATTAGGCTGTAAAGCCTAATTTTTCTCATGTATTTCCAAGCACATGAAGAACAAGAAGATGATCAGAAACTGCAGATAAATTTACTAAGAGTAAATCTTTTTTGACCAAACTGATTGCCATCTATGTTGTGGTATTGCCAGTATGGATGAGGAATATCTTTGGATCTGCTGTGTCTTTACTCTAGAAAGGTCTCTTAAGATGGTATCCCACAGTAACCTTATGGCCAAACTGGAGAGAAATGGATTGAATGGAAAATTGGCTGGGCTTTCTGGCTCAAAGGGTCACCACTGGAATCAGTAGGAAGTCCAGCCAGTGGCCTATGACTAATGGCATCCCTCAAGGACTGATGCTGGGCCCAATACTGTTTCATGTTTCATTAAGAACACAGACAATGGGACAAAATGCACTCCCAGCAATGCTTCAGATGTCACCAAGCTGAGAGGGATCTGCATCTGGCATGAGATAACATCTTGCAGTAGTACAGACTGGGGACCAATTATCTAGGAATCAGCTTTGCTGAAAAAACAATTTGGTTTCTGATAGACAAGAAGTTGAGCATAAGGCAACATTATGCCTTTGCAGTGAGTGCCGAAAGCATACTGGGCTACATTTGAGTGTAGCTGGCAAGTCCAGAAGGCTGATCTTTCTCCTGTAATTGTCAGACCACATCTGGAGCAACAAGATACTTGCCACAGGACAAGAAGGATACTGGCATACTAAAGCGAGTCTAACATAGGGCAATGAGTATGGTTAAGGGGCTGGAGCACTTGATATGTGGACAGGATGAGATAGCAGCCTGTTCAGCCTTCTTTCTTCAGCCCAGAGAAGAGATGGCTCAAGGGAGATCTTATTGCTGCCTACAACGGCTTGACATCAGTATGTAGAAGACAGAGTCACACTCTTCTCAGAAGTGTACAGTGGAAAGATGAGAGGCACCAGAGACAAGCTGGAATACAAGAAATTCTGGTTAGACATGAGGAAAATAAGAAAAGAGTCCTAGAGAATATGTGGAAAATCTCTCTTGGAAATATTCAAAACTCAAGTGAGAAAAGCCCATGAGAGTCTGCCCTATTTTGATTGAAGAGTTGAACCAGATGGCTTCCACATGATGATCATGTCACTCTAGCTCTACAGATTCAGCAAACATATGAGAGGTAACCTGGGTACCTCTCCGTGTCCATCTCATGTTCATTTCTGTGTCTCCACCTTAGTAATCTACAGAAATTTCTAAAATTCTGGTGAGCTTTACCCTTAGAAATGCACTCTATCTGTTGAAGAGATTGTTGGACCCTCCATAGCCCAAGAAAGAATAACTTGATGTCCAGTTATTGCAGGTGGCACTGTGTGACTGCCATATATAAGGGTCAGAGAATCACCTGCCAGAGTCTAGTCTTATTTTAAGCATTATGTGCTAAATCAGCTAACTAGTCATGTTTTGCCATAGACAAAATGCAACCATTTCATAAACGAGTTTGTGATTTTTTGATTCTACCTTTCAATGAGATCTACCTGCCTGCTCAGAGTCACCTATGGCAACTTGCACATGGCCATATCCCTAATATCATGCAAATTCTGCAAAAAATGCTCTTTAATATATAATACATTAAGGTCCTAACTGTTGACTAGCAACGATAAATGTTTTGAGTACAATTTTTGGAATATATTATCCCCACCCTCTGGTTCCCACATTAAATTAAAAACTGTAACTGTTGAAATATGTGTGTGGAAAGCTCAAATGTGACTGCACTGCAAAACTGAATGTGTAGGTAGTCACCATCTCAGGGTTTTATGGGCTTTCTAATATGTAAAATAATATGTAAGAACATTTTGGAGGGGATTGGGGATCCTGTTTGCAGTTCCTCCCCAGCAAGCTCAGCCCTCAGACTGACCTATTAATAAAGGCAACTCATCTACCATGGAGAGAATTACTGAAGCACAGTAAGGTCTATTGGCTAGATGCAGTATTAATTGTGAATAATGTATGCCAAACAGTAACGTCCAGGAAAGGATATTTCCAGTGTGGACTAATCAGGGTGAGGGAATGGGATGGGGAGAGGAAGGAATTGCTGACTTTAAGGATGGCTTTGTCAGCGTGCAGAATGTTTCTCTTCTTTTGAATAATAGGTCAAAATATAAATTCCTCACATAATCTTACTGATATGAAAAATGCAGACCAATTCTGGATAAATACCAGCAGAGATGGTCTACTGGGAAATGTGAGGGTCAGGGGCAGTCTTGGATGCAGTGACCATGACATGTTGGAATTCACGATCCTGCATGGAGGGAGCTGGGCAAGAAGTAGGATTGCAGCCCTGGACCTCAAGAAAGCAAATTTTGACCTCCTCAGGGAGCTCCTTGGAGAAATCCCCTGGACCTGGGTCCTAGAAAGAAAGGGCGTCCAGGAGAGCTGGCTTATGTTCAAGCACCACTTTCTCCAAGCCCAGGATCGGTGTATTCCTACCAGCAAGAAGTCAAGCAAGAGGGGAAAGAGACTTATGTGGATGGGAAAGGAGCTGCTGGGCAAACTTAATGAGAAGAAGAGAATGTATGTACAGTGGAAGAAGGGCCAGGCCACGTGGGAACAATATAGGAACATTGTCAGGGAATGCAGGGATGCAACAAGGAGGGCCAAGGCCCACTTGGAATTAGAACTAACGAGAGATGTCAAGGATAACAGGAACGGATTCTACAAATACATCAGCAGCAAGAGGAAGACTAGAGAAAATGTCAGTCCGTTGCTGAATGGGGAGGGTACGTTGGTGACAGAGGATGTGGAGAAGACAGAGTTACTAAATGCCCTCTTTGCCTCAGTCTTCTCTGCTAGGGCTGGTCCCCAGGAACTACAGAGCCCAGATAGGGCTGACAGCTCTCAAGAGCAGCCCTTTAGTATCCCAGACCCTAGGGAAATGAGAAGGGACTGGAGAGAGGAAGACTTGCCCTGAGGAAGACTTGTTTAGAGAGCACCTGAGGAAACTCAACACCTACAAATCCATGGGCCCCAATGGGATGCACCCCAGAGTGCTACGTGAGCTGGCAGATGTCATAGCCGAGCCGCTCTCCATCATCTTTGAAAGGTCCTGGAGAACGGGGGAGGCACCGGAGGACTGGAGGAAAGCCAATGTCACCCCGGTCTTCCAAAAAGGCAAGAAGGAGGAGCCGGGCAACTACAGGCCGGTGAGCCTGACCTCTGTCCCTGGGAAGGTGATGGAGCAGCTCATCCTGGCTGCTGTCTCCAGGCACATGGAGGAGAAGAAGGTGCTCAGGAGTAGCCAGCATGGGTTCACCAAGGGGAGATCATGCTTGACTAACCTGATAGCCTTCTATGATGGAGTGACTAGCTGGATAGATTGAGAGCTGAGCGGTGGAAGTCATCTCTCTGGATTTCAGCAAGGTGTTTGACACCGTCCCTCACGGCATCCTCCTGGGCAAGATCCAGAAGTGTGGATTAGATGAGTGGACAGTGAGGTGGATTGGGAATTGGCTGAATGACAGGGCTCAGAGGGTGGTAATCAGTGCTGCTGAGTCCAGTTGGAGGCCTGTGGTTAGTGGTGTCCCCCAGGGGTCAGTCCTCGGTCCAGTCCTGTTCAACTTACTCATTAACGACCTGGATGAAGGGATGGAGTGCTCCCTCAGCAAGTTTGCTGATGATACGAAACTGGGAGGAAAAGCTGACAGCCCTGAGGGCTGCGCTGCCATCCAGAGGACCTGGACAGACTGGACAACTGGGCCATGAGTAACCTCATGAAGTTCAACAAGGGAAAGTGTAGGGTCCTGCAACTGGGCGGGAATAACCCTAGACATGCCTACAGGCTGGGGACCGACCACTTGAAGAGCAGCTCTGCAGAGAGGGACCTGGGCGTCATGGTGGACGACAAGTTGACCATGAGGCAGCAGTGTGCCCTCGTGGCCAAGAAGGCCAGTGGGATCCTGGGGTGCATTAAGAAGAGCGTCGCCAGTAGTTCGAAGGAGGTGATGTGGAGCTCCTGGAGAGAGTCCAGAGCAGGGCTACGAAGATGATTAAGTGCCTGGAACATCTGCCCTATGAGCAAAGGCTGAGAGAGTTGGGCCTCTTGGCCTCTTCAGCCTGGAGAAGAGAAGGCTGAGAGGGGACCTGATCAATGTATACAAGTACCTGAAAGGAGTGAGGAGGATGGGGCTGGCCTCTTCTCAGTGATGGCCAGCAATAGAATTAGAGGAAACGGCCACAAATTGAGGCACCAAAAGTTGCACAGGAACTTGAGAAAGAACTTCTTAACAGTGAGGGTGACAGAGCACTGGAACAGGCTGCCCAGAGAGGTGGTGGAGTCTCCTTCTCTGGAGATCTTCAAAACCCACTTGGACATCACCCTGTGCCCTGTGCTCTAGGAGACCCTGCTGGAGCAGGGGGGTTGGACTAGATGAGCTCTACAGGTCCCTTCCAACCTTAAGTATTCTATGATTCTATGATTCTATGATATATGTCAAAGATCAGTATTTCAAGTAAGAATTTTTACTGGGAATTTAAATAAAGGCAGATATGTGGAATAGTAGGAAATAGAAGCAGGTCAAATAAGACAAACACTAGAGCAGTATTCTCCTTTAAATAGAAAATCTCTATGCCATAGGTAGCAAATATGTGTCATGTTTAGTCGTCAGTGTGGGGGCTTGTAATGAGTCCCTTGGCATTTATAAAGGAATGTGGCCCATTCTACTCATGGCTGGGGCAAATGAAACTTATAAAACAAGGCAGTTCACTTCAGTGTATTTCAGTGTTGCACCTTGCCTAGGAAATGTAAAGCTCCTCTAATGAGTACAGTCTCTGTACCATGTGGTAATAAATAAACTTACCAGAATCTTTTCATGTACAAAAAGGAATTTGCCCCAGACTTTTATGAAGAAATACTTCCAGCTTTAAGCAAGCAAGATAGCAGGAAAGCTATGGGATAAAGATTTGAAACAGTGCACAAAGCAGGAAAGCTATGAAATCCTAGTTAATATACATTAGAAAATCATTAGTATGCATTGAAGCCTTGGGAAGAAAGCAGATGCGCTAGCATTTTTACTGTAGATAAATGCTATGTGGCTGCCTCTGAATGTAAAATACAGAAGACAACTTTTTTTTTCTTTGTCATGCTTGATGATGCTGCAGCAGTTTTGGATGATAATTAAGTAGAGAACTCTTGGAAATTAATGTTTTACTTAGTCCAATTAATCTAATTTCTAGAATGTGACTGTGTGGAATGGACTGGAGGTTCCCTGTTGTCTGAAAGATACTGTTGCTATATGCTGAGAATAAAAATGCAGGTATAATAATTCTCCATATTTAGGGTGTGAGAAAGTCATGAGGAGGGAGTGGAGAGGACCTTACTAAAGACAAGCAAACAGTTCTGGCAACCATTGTCATGATTATAAAAAGCAATAATAATACAATTTCTTGTAATAATATTTTTTTCAGATGCTTTCCTACTTTCCCTACTTTTGCTGCTCCATCATAGATATCAACAGAGTTCTTTTGAAGAGAGTTGAAATATCACAGACTTTAGCTTTTCAAAAGAAAAGTGGATGAATCCCTCTGGCACAATAAAAACCTATGCAGGAGAAAAATTTCCATTCCCTTTCCCACAAAAGTAATGTACAGCCTCCACCTCTAACACATATTTGGAACAAATGCAGCTATCTTGCTATCTGAGCTTACCATAGGTAAGTATGGTGAGCTACAGTTCAAGACCTTTGCTAAGATGCACCCTATGACATGATAAATTACCAAAGGACTATTGAAGACTAACTTTTCTAAGGCAGATCATGAAAAGAGATTATGAGTTTCTCTATTCTTTTTTATTGGTGAGGAGACATTAACGAAAACACAATTTGAAGGCCAAAGTGTAGTCTACATAGGCTTTTTTTTTATTATTTTAATATATATCATTTGACATTGCTCAAGTTTGAACCCCGAATTATGTCTTAAGGTAAGGATCTCTCATCACCTCTCTCCTTGTCCAGTGAGACTGTCCATCATCGAGCTTACCAAGAGCTATTTTTCACCTGGATGACTGATGGCAGCATCCTGCAGGAAAGGTACAACCATCAGAGCCAGAAGACTTCTGTATGTGGAAGAAGAGCAGATAAAGTACAGCCCTCTGAAGGGCAGTATATATTTTCATTGATAAACTGGCATGCTATGAAGCAAACTACAACAGCTAGTCCATCATCAAAACTCTTCTGCTCTTCTAAAACCAGTCTGTCATATATCCAATATCTTAGAAGCCCTGGCAAGGGGAGCAGCATACAAATCTGAGTAGAGAATATTGCCCCAGACTTTCCATGAAAACTGTTGCCAGTTCCACCTACAGTTTCCTGGAAATTTAGTTCTGAAAGACAATCGCTTGCCTTGCCAAAAGCATCTTTTCCTCCACAGGAGCTCAAAGCTTCCTTTCTTCCTATTGTTACCATGAGGCAGGAGTTCCAAGCCCATTTAATTTTCTGTTGCTTTCTGTTGTTCCCAGAAATACATTGCTATACACTACAGTGTTAGACAGCAGAAGGGTTACAAGTAGCCACATGTTCATCAGCTATTTTTTAATTTACAGCCCTTCCAAAACCAGCACATTTCAAAAAAACTCATCAGTTTCTAAAATGAATTGCACACAGACACTGGCCTATATCAAGATCGAAGTAGAGCTCAGCAGGACTCATCAGTTCTCAACCAGATGAAGAGTATAGTGAGCTGTCTCTATGGCCTGTATAAATTTTTCTGTTCTGTGGTTTTTTTGTTTGTTTTTTTTTGTTTGTTTGTTTTTGTTTTCTTGATTTTTTTAAAAATGGGCATCTGGACACATTTGCTAACTTTGTATACTGTTTCATCCCAAATAACTAGTTGTCAATGATAATTGTCAAACTCAGAGAACAAAGAACATCTGTGTGGTTTATTATTTTTGTGGCACTAGTGCATAACACATTATGTGGATAAGAACTTTCTGTATTTAAGCCAAATTATACCAAGACCTGAATAAATTATCTCCCTGAGTGAGGATATAGAGAGAAAAGGAATGTGTTGGGTATTGACAAAGAGATTTTCTTTTAAAAGTCCTCCAGAGGAGAATTATTGATGGAGGCTATGGTAGAAGGTTATACTAAATATATGTTCCTGCCATGCTCTCCTCCTGAACCCCACCATCATACTGTGTGCCCATTCAGGTATTGGGCGAGGGCTGTCCTGCTGTTCTGTAGCACAAAGAATTCTCAGGTGTATTGGAAGAAGGTGAAAGAAAAGGGAAAGAGCAAAAGAGCTATCTTTATGCCTAGAGGAATTTGCAATTTTGATTAAAGATATAAGATGCAAATGAAAAATATTTCCATTGAGTTAAGTAGCTTTGATTCCAGTTCATACTCTACATTACAAACCTATATTTTCCTCTCAGATCAATAAAATGCAAAACAAAATATTCACTATGTAGTGTAATCCATTCTGTTTCAGCTCTGCAGCAGACAAATGGGATGCCCTTTGTTGAAGCTCACAATGAATAAATGAGGCTTTCTGCAAGTTTTATACCTTCATCAATGTTCATTACTTCTCAATTGATTTCCTAAGGTCTGAAGTATTCTTCTACCTGTCTTTAATATATGCCCTTATTTCTTTGAGTACAGTTAGATGACTGCTGGCTCTCATTCCAGATCTGGAACTTCCTTTTTTTTTTTTTGACTACAAGATGAAATAGCATTAATTGCAACCTTCATTAAAGAAAGGTGAGGAAGGACATAAGAATATAAATACTTTATAACTCACTAACAATTTATAAGCCAATGAATGAGCTTACTGAGTTGAACATCTCAAGCAATAAAAAAACTCAGGTGAATATTGCAGAATATTCACAGAAAACAAATCTTGCATTCAACCTTAGGGGTTTCAGTCTAGAAATGTTTCTCAAGAAGTCTAGAAATAAGAGACTTACAGTCTCTATAAGTCTAGAAATATAGAAAAATTGTGTGCACTGGTTCAGGGAATGAAAATGCACTGTATGACCTACACAGATAATGAAAATTGTCTTCAACTTTCAAAGTCCAACATTCAGAATGTACATGTCACATACACTTTTCAAACTAACATTAACAAGAATTATTAATGAATTACATCAAAAAAAAGCTATTTTCCTCATTTCCATCCTCTGTACAGTTTGTGGAGACCATTGATGCATAGGCTGTCAGTAAGGGAAAGCACAGATTTCCATATAGAGTTTGTGAACCTCCTGGGAGGTCATGTTGTAAGCCAAAGTCAATTCAGTCTAATAAAGACAGTAATGACAGGACACTAAATGTGTAGTTCATACAGCCAGTCTTTTCACAAATTTTTACAGGCATCTTAAAAACTCATAATGTTAATGCTTTCTGAGATTTGTGGTCTAGCCAGATATCCTTTTGGTGTGTGCAGAGTTCATCTAAACAAACCAAATGCGAAATATCTAAATCTTTGCTGAGCTGTAACCTGTAGCTCTATGTTCTTCTTCAGCTTGACTACAGTGAAGCTCAAATCTATAAGATGTTCAGGATGTGGTTTCACATTGACTTAAGGTCTTGCTGCATCCTAAATAGGATTCCTGCTGAAATCTAATGATTGTGGGTTTGTTCCTCTCCTGGATTAGCCTCCATAACTTCCTGAGTATACAGCTGCATGGATGATAATGTTGGCTGGATGACTGGATGTATGGCCACTGCTTGAGGGGTGTTAACTCTTTTGTCAGCAAATAAAGATTCAGGTCAGTTTAAACTGATCATGAAACTGCACCTTAGCAAAAGGTACAAACGAGGAAGGTGTTAAAAAACTGATCGAAAGCCACCTGGAAAGCCAGCAGAGACTGGAGTTACTGCTTAAACATCTAAAAGATTGCTGCTGAAATTATCAACGGAGCATCCTGGGCCTCTCTAGAGAGTCAAACTCTACCAGAATTCTTGCTTCCTACTAATTTTTAGCATGTTAACGTTTTCTACAACTTTGGGAAAAAACAGCGTTCATCTGGCTTAGAAAGCAGATATTATCTGGGCCTGTGCACAGTAGCAGTGGGGAAAACATCTATTCTCTTAAGTAAGGGCTCACGAATCAGAGATCGAAGGTGTGATAATATGGCATGTTGGCAGCTGCAATGAAGGTGGTGTTAGGTTTTCCCCGCTTGGTGCTCATCCCAGCTCTTCTCTTACTGAAATGGTCAGAGTGGAGAATATTCACTCTCAAACCAACTGCTTAAGGGTTATTATATGGTGGACCACCTTGATAACTCATCTCATTGTGCAGTCCTGGATACAATTTGTATCAGAGCAGCTGAAGTCGTGGACGTAGGTATGCTGAGCTGCAATAAGAAACCAGAAGTAATGGGAGAGGTATATCATGTCACTACACTTTTGTAAAGAGTATCTGTTTGAAGAAATCAGGGGAGACAAGAAGCCCATTTTGCACATGCATACATTTTCAGCTGAAAGCAATTTATCTCTCATGATGGTAAGTTATATCAATAAAATGTCAATAAAGGTATCTAAAATGCTCTTTGGAGAAGCCAGTCCTTATACAAGCTTCTCTTTCCCCTTTATCCAAGACTGCTCTGCTTAGAAGCGTGAATCTCACCATGATCTTAACTGTAAGGCTTTGAGTGGAAAATCCTTATTGCTGAGATCTGTAAATTTTCAAGGTCTCTTATTTATTTTTTGATCAACATTAGTATAGTGGGGTCCTATTCTCAGGTGGAATTCCTAGTTATGGTGCTAAGATAAGGAACTATAAAAAATACTAATTTCAGAAATAAGTACCCTTATCCTGGTTGACCTTGATATGGGAATACAAGTCCCATAGATACTGGAGGAAAAATTAAACACGCTTTCTTAAACAGTGCAGTATTGTCCTGAAAACAGACCCACACAGACACTAAAAATACATTCAGCATAAGATTGTGGTGTAATGGTCAACAACTTTTAACAGTGATTTATGAATCCTTCAGACTTTGCTGCTGACTCCTAAGAGTGAAACCAAATTAATTTTAGAATCATTAGAAACAGTTTTCAATGCAGACTTTTGCTTTTATCTTTTTTTTCACTCCTTTTTTTTTTTTTTTTTTCTTAACCACTGCTCTCTCAGTTTTGCTGGCAAACAGTGCTGAACTCATTCAGTGTGTTTGCCAGAGTTAAGGTCACTGCAGCTTTAGTTTGACAAAGAACACCATTTTGCTGTTTCTCTGTTAATCTTGGCCTGAAAAGACCACACATCACCCTTCCTCACAGAACAGTTCAGCCTTTGTTCTTTTGTTTGGATAATACTATTAATCTGCTAGGTCCATGGCAAAATGTGGGAGCTGCCAGTGGGCCAGATGATTGATTGGCAATTAGCCACTTTGAAAGAAGCCCTGCTTGAATTGCACCCATATAGGACTACATCAGGAAACTGCTGATCTCTATTTTTGTGGACATTTTTTGCAATACTAAAAATAGGCCTTTTTTTTTTTTTTTTAACGTGTAACTGTCCCTGAGAGTTTCAGCTACCAGAGAAGAATAACAAAATTGAATAAAAGGTGTGAAGAGCTTTACTGTAAGCAAATAATTACACTGTATTTATTTGGATTTCTTAAAAAAAATGTTTGCAAAGCAACGTGAGCTTTAAATTTTTCCTGGAGGAGCAAGAAAACTTCCTGATTAAAATATAAATCTGAGAAAGCATTCCTCTGCACTTGCTGTTTATTTTTAGGAAAGAAATGTTGTCCATGCCTAATGAAATGTTCACACTTGCTAATTTTTGAATTTCTCTACTTCCCCCTTACACTTAATTTCTCACTAAGATAGCCATCTTCTTTGTTTCCTGTTCATCTCTGCTAAAAAGCCACAGCATGAACAACATGTTGTTGTCTCCTTATTTGTGTTGTGAAGTATTTTATGTTTTTCTAAGTATATACATTGGGAGTGTGTTTGGTGGTATTCCACTTCTTTCCCTATAAAATCAATCCAGGATATATGAGTTGTATATTCTTCCATATCAGCATTATGTATTCATTTTTTTCCTGATACTGTAAAAAAGATTCATTATCCTCAGTGTGTGAATGTGGGCAGGTCATTTGTTAAAGACACCTACATACACAGACACACAAAGAAGTGCTGCCCAATTTCAATTTTTTTTATAAGGAGGTTGGCACTTGGTCAACCTACACTCTAGGCAGCTGCTGACACCTTTAATTATCCATATTTTACGCACAGCAAATTTGACAGAGCTCAAATAAGAAAAAATCACATCCTCCTTATTCTTTGATCACTGGAGAGAAACTGTGGCAGTGCTGGTTTGCACACACTTTTGGAGAGCCACTGTAGTGTAATTGCAGGCAGAGAGGACAACTTGCAGGAAAATTGAAGTGATTCCCTCCTTAACCCCCCGAACATCTCTCCGGATCTCCTGCAAAGCATTTATTTTTGTTTTGTTTTGTGTAAATGGAGAATAAGATCCTTGAGTTTTAGCTTTTGTCTGAGAAACTAAGCTAAAAAGAGCCTCAAAAACAATTAACTGTCACTACTTTGCCAGGATGGAGGAACCAGCTAAGTGTAGGGAAGATTTGCACTTAGAGCTCTCCCCAGAGTGTAGGCATTTAAAAACCTGAAGCCTAAAGCACCATGTTGTCCCAGTCTTACATCTTGAGAAACAGCCATAAAAATAAGTACATTAGAATTACAAGATGTTGGGTAGAGAGGATAATGGCATCACACTTCCATCAGGTAAAGGTTGTTTTCAAACAAATGGAGTGCAATCTGTTCATATGTTGGCTCCTCGGAATAGCTTGCCTCTCGTAAATTACTTTGAAGAAGTCTGCACAATTCTTTATGTTAAAATGTCGATGTGTTCAAAAATTCAGACTAATTTTCAGTCCTTCTTTTTTTTTTTTCCTTTTAATCCAGCAGCTACAAAGCTTTGCAAATATTTCACAGTGAAAATAATTTTCTCCAGCTAGGACTTCTTATTTCATTCTATTAATCCCTTTTGGCTTCCCCTCAAGCAAATTTTATTGATGTAATAATTTAAGTTGCTTCCAATTAGACTTTGGAAATTAGGTATTCTAAACATTTCCATTAGAAATTCTTGATATTAGTTTAAGAAGTATGCATTTTATACATCTTAGTGCAGGCATGCATACTTCAAAAGTTGATAACCAGGACAAATCCTGAAATGAATGTTTCTTTCTTGTGACATGAAGGGAAGAAATGGGAACAGATAGAAAAAAGGAGTGAGTAAGAAAGAAGGGGGGATATTTCTCTGTTGCAATTCCTTTTTATTTTCTTCAGAAATGTTTATTATTGAACTATCAGGTGATGGCTTACATGTTTTCATTTTTTTTAGTTTTAGTTTTTCTATCAATGAGAAAAATAAATAAGCAGATGAAAGGGAAAAAGA
Organism: Eudromia elegans; assembly: GCA_003342815.1. NCBI lineage: Eukaryota > Metazoa > Chordata > Aves > Tinamiformes > Tinamidae > Eudromia > Eudromia elegans. Next base: position 4,527,379 of record PTEX01000045.1, on the reverse strand, counting down.
AAATGAACTCTAAAAGAGAGTGAGCATAAAAGAATTTATTTTTAAATAGACCCTAAATCATTGATATATTTTAAAGAATGCTAATATAATAAAATGCTCTTAGAGAAAAAAACATGATTTGTCCTTGATTGAAAGAATTTAAGATAATGGCTGATTCTGCCTCCTAGAAAAGCCCTTGGAGGAGAAACTTGAAATAGATGAGTATTCAGACCCACAGCATCGCTGAGTCACTCAAAAATACTCCTCCTTAGTATTTATCATTCATTGGCCTTGGTTATATACTAAGGCATGTCTGCTACCATAGAAATTACTCTAAACTGCATCATTATGATTTATCTCCATTACACATAGTAAAATATTCACCAGGAGACATAGCTGTCCTAACATCTAATCTTGAACTGTGGCAAGGTGGAGAACCATCACAAATTCACCATATTCTGCCACTGCACACTGCAATACTCAGAGGGCATGTAGCAACCAAATGACCCTGAAAGAGGGAAAGCATCACAGAAAGTCACATCAGAAGAGTGGTGTGTCAGAACTTGAGCTAGTGAGAACCTCCAAGCCTGCTTTGCAGTCCAGCACCTATCAGTGAGTTGAAACTTGCTCTACAGATCTTTTGGTGCACCTTATAATACATGCCTCCCTTGAAGAATGGCTATGGGTCTGCTTTTCCTGTAGATAGGAAGGTCACCTTCTTCTCCAAGTGTCTCCTATCTTCATGTAAGGATGTAGGAATCAACAGACTCCCTGTTTACTGGCCTCATGTTGTTCATCTTACCCTGAACTCGGAAATGTCAAACTCAAGTGCACTTAGTGGAACCAAAGAAGGGCAGTCTTCTTGAAGAAGAGGGCTAGATCCAGAGACCAGCTTTGTGCATATGGTAACCAGACAGATCCCCTCTTTGCTGTCCTGTTTTGCAGCTTAAACAGCATGACGTAATACATACATACATATACATATACATATGGTAGTTTTACAGTAGCCATGAACAGATATATAAAAGAGTTCAGGTGTCACACACCACTCATACTCAGGTGTCAATCCATATTCAGCCTCATTGAGAAAAGGGACATTATTGCCTGCCATCTTGTAGGTGAGGGGAAGGAAGCTGCCAAGTATCTGTGCAGAAAGTCTGAGACGAAGTCACCCCAGTCTTCAAAAAAGGCAAGAAGGAGGAGCCGGGCAACTACAGGCCGGTGAGCCTGACCTCTGTCCCTGGGAAGGTGATGGAGCAGCTCATCCTGACTGCTGTTTCCAGGCACATGGAGGAGAAGAAGGTGCTCAGGAGTAGCCAGCATGGGTTCACCAAGGGGAGATCATGCTTGACTAACCTGATAGCCTTCTACGATGGGGTGACTAGATGGATAGATGAGGGCAGAGCGGTGGATGTCATCTATCTGGATTTCAGCAAGGTGTTTGACACCGTCCCTCACGGCATCCTCCTGGGCAAGCTCCAGAAGAGTGGGTTAGATGAGTGGACAGTGAGGTGGGTTAGGAACTGGCTAAATGACAGGGCCCAGAGAGTAGTAATCGGCGGTGCCGAGTCTAGCTGGAGGCCTGTGGATAGTGGTGTCCCCCAGGGGTCAGTCCTTGGTCCGGTCCTGTTCAATTTATTCATTAACAACCTGGATGAAGGGATGGAGTGCTCCCTCAGCAAGTTTGCTGATGATGCCAAACTGGGAGGAATAGCTGACAGCCCTGAGGGCTGCGCTGCCATCCAGAGGCACCTGGACAGACTGGACAGCTGGGCGGCAAATAACCTCATGAAGTTCAACAAGGGCAAGTGTAGGGTCCTGCACCTGGGCAGGAATAACCCTAGACATGCCTACAGGCTGGGGACCGACCTCCTGGAGAGCAGCCCCACAGAGAGGGACCTGGGCGTCATGGTGGACGACAAGTTGACCATGAGGCAGCAGTGTGCCCTCGTGGCCAAGAAGGCCAATGGGATCCTGGGGTGCATTAAGCAGAGCGTCTCCAGCAGGTGGAGGGAGGTGATTCTGCCCCTCTACTCAGCCCTGGTGAGGCCGCACCTCAAGTCCTGTGTGCAGTTTTGGGCTCCCCAGTGCAGGAGGGATGTGGAGCTGCTAGAGAGAGTCCAGCGCAGGGCTATAAAGATGATTAGGGGCCTGGAACATCTGCCCTATGAGCAAAGGCTGAGAGAGCTGGGCCTCTTCAGCCTGCAGAAGAGAAGACTGAGAGGGGACCTGATTAATGTGTATAAATATCTCAAGAAAGGGAGTGAGGATGGGGCTGGCCTCTTCTCAGTGGTGGCCAGTGATAGAACTAGAGGAAACGGCCACAAATTGAGGCACCAAAAGTTCGACAGGAACTTGAGGAAGAATTTCTTAACAGTGAGGGAGACAGAGCCCTGGAACAGGCTGCCCAGAGAGGTGGTGGAGTCTCCTTCTCTGGAGATCTTCCAAGCCCGCCTGGACATCACCCTGTGCCACATGCTCTAGGGGACCCTGCGTGTGCAGGGGGGTTGGACTAGATGAGCTCTAGAGGTCCCTTCCAACCCTAGCCATTCTATGATTCTATGATTCTATGAAGTCATGAGTAAACCCAAATAAGTTACCTCTGGAGAAACACAGAAACCATCATCTATTGTTTCAGCCAAAAGGAGCCCGTCATCGGCAATAACAAGTATCCATTTCTCCTGTCTGCCATGAATATCTGCCTTCTAGCTCTGTGCATGTAGGCATTCTCTTGAAAAGACAGGCCTGCCGTACTAGTTCATTCATTGTACCAGCTATCTTATACTGCAATAGCAGAATAGGACATGACAACTGCAGAAAAAGAAAAGAAAATGATGGGGAAAGGAAGGAGGGAGAAGTAAAATGAATAATAATAGACAACAGATGTCAAATATGGTTTTGTAGTTTTACCATTACTATTTGAAAATTAGTTTATGAATACCTGTATTTCATTCAGAATCAAAACATGCCCTTGCAGGAGTAGGCAATGATCTGCTAGATTGCACACTTGTTTTATTGTGGGAGAACCGCATTCAAATCACGCTCTTAATGAGGCACGGCACTATTTCCACTTGTTTCTGTAAATTTTAAGAAAGCACTGGTGCTATTTATGCTTGTATCCAGTCTTTTTTTCTCATGAATCACAAAACTTCGTGGTGATATCAAGTGAATAGAAGCAAGTCAGAAAACTTAGCCTTCCTCTAGGTTGTAATGTTTGTCTCATCAAATTCCAGGTGGTCTCTGGCTTTATTTCTGGATACCTGGAAGATTTGAAGTTGTTTTTGAAGCTACTGTCTGTTTAAAAAGCCCAAGTGTATTGATTTGCATAAAGAGTGTCAAGAAGACACTAATGCAGCAGATGAATCTTCTGTATCTACAAAATCCCACCACTCCTATACATTTAACATAAAATATATTCACTTGGGAAGTACCTCTTAAAAGTACAGAAACAAGTAAGTATTACAAGCCCTACCTACTCACATACATTGAAGAGATCAACCTAAAGGAAAAAAAAAATTTTTGTAAGGTTTTTGTAAGGTTACAAACAGATTTAGATATATTAAGTACATAAATCAGGAAGACATCTTCAAGCTTGGGTATAATTATGGTGTTTTGGCTTATGCTTGCCAGAGCACGAGTACTGGAGTTTTCACTGATATTTGCAGATCTCAATTTTTTTTCCACAAAGGCGTCTGTGTCTTACTCGCCTCCAAACTGTGCTTCATAAGGAATATACTTGGTCTCTCTCATACACCATCACATATACATTTTTTTCCTCATTTACAACATGCTGTATTTCCAGTTACACTTCACCTGGCTCACCTGTACAGTGCTGATCTATTTTTATGGCAGATCCCAAAAGCACATTGTGAGATATGGTCAAGACTGTCATGTCTTTCAGGGTATTTCTGGTACACTGGGGACAAGTGAGCACACATCAGGACAGGGTTCCCATAATTTGGCATGTTTGGAAAGACAAGATTTGAATAAGATCCTCTTACCCTGTGCTTAATTTTTTATCCTGGCAAGCCAGTGACCCCTTTTTCACATCGTGGCAACATACAGGTGCACAGGCGACACTGAGTTTGGGTTTAAGCACAAGGACAAATACACATAACACATCCCCTAAATGCTCCCAAAAGTCATACCCACTATGACCAGTATTTTTAATGTGTAGTTTAAGAATTTTTGCTTTCCATTTCCACTGTAGGCTCATTCACTCTATTGTGTCTGTAGTCCTAGGTCCCACAAGCTCCCTACCTCATTGCACTTCAACATAAAAAGAAAGCCAATCTTTAGACAAGCCCAATCCTTCCCCTGGCTCCCATGCACTAAGTCCCTGCTCTTAATTCCTTCCCCTTCCCCGATTTCCATCTTGTGTTTTCTACCCTCATGCCTGTCATCATCCATTGCAATACTCCACTGAAGCCATAGCCTTCTGTTCCCCACTTTTCCCACCACTTTTTGCTGGTAGCCCCTTCTTCAAACCATACTCCCATGTCTTTAGTGTGCAAAATATATGTTCCCATTTCACATTCAAAGAAAATATGTGGTTGTCCAAGGTGAAAAGAAATCCAGTTTTCAAACAGAAAGAAGTATATCTGTTATTGGAAGTAAGAAAAATAAAACTGGGTGTGATGAATATCCTTTCCCTTGGAACCAGGTGCTCACATAGAATCCAATTTCTACATACTGTTTTGTTATTTATGACACTAAAAGTGATTTGGTTTTCTAATATCAAAAGTTTCATTTTTATAAAGGCACGACAGGCTATGTAATGCCCTATCCCTTGCTATCCAATGGCCAGCTGGGACGGGGCTTTGTAAAGGTTACTACGTGAATCCCTTTTCCTCCCCTTTCTCTCCCCCTCCTTTCCTCTCTGTATTTTGATAAGAATGCCTGAGTATGGTAAATGAATATCATGAATATTCATTAGCCATGAAAACAGAACTGTTTCAGTTGTGTCAGTATTCTATTCAGAGCAAAACCAGGTACATCTTGTCAGTGTAACAATTTTTGTTTTTATTTTAGTTATTTTCACATATATCTTCATGTAAGCTACAAAAATTGTGAAATGCAGAAATGGTATTAAAACTTCAAACTTAAAGGCTTTGATAAAATAATAACAATAAAAAGAGTGTCTTTTCTGGTTAACAATGACCATTAAGAATGAGCCATATTTTGATGGAATCTCTTAACAAACATACCGTACACTTCTCAGGAAATAAATAAAGAACAACAACAGAATAAACAATACCATCAACAACATAAAGCATTTAGTTGTCTGTTCATTAAAGACAATAATGAGATCTCTAGGCACAGTTTTAGGCATTAGAGAGGACACAGAGGCAATAGGTTAGTGTGCACTGCTCTGTACAAAAATACAGTCTGAATAAATTACACTGCTAGTCATAAGATTAGACTTCACTTACCAGTCAGTTCATTGCATGTTTAATAATATACAGTCACATGCTAATCCATATATATCATTTATATTTCAAACACATAGGTCTCTCTATATTTGTTTTTAAAATTTACAAAAGCTAAACGAACTTGTGCAAGAAATCCAGAAGAGGTGCTTGGTACTTGTCAGCACCGGACGGTATACTTTAAGCTTAAAAAATACAAATAACTAGCCCTGCTTGCAAGTTTGCTATATATATATATTTATAGATATATTTATTCATGTATATTTGGAAGATAAACAATGCATTTGTTGTGTGAAAAAAAATAATCCCCTAGTGAGATAAAGCCCAACACAACTGAAATGGTGAAGGCATGATACAAGCATAACACACCAAATGATTTATTGTAGGTACACTCAGACAGAGAAGTATTGTCTTTTTGCAGCTAGAAAAAAAATATTTCAGTATAACCTTGTATTTACTCTTAGATTACTGCTGGAAAACAAAACGCTTGCCAAAGCTGGCAATGGCAGGGGAAAAAAAGGCAATAACATTAGCCAAGGTAGGTACCTTTTGGGCATCCATATTGTAGACGCCCAAATGATGACCTGAGGAGATTGAGCAGTGTGGCCTTAGAGATTGCTTTACCACCTTCAAGAGAAGAAGCAGATGTTCAGGATCTCTGAAAAACAGATCTCTGGCCTGTAGGGTTGACATGTGAGTGACAAACCTTGTTTTTAGGCATTCATGGTGGTAAATCTTTTTCCTGAAAATCATTCATACTAAGAATCATGTGATTTTCAGTGTTTACGCAATTAATTTGCATTTACATTAGGCCTGACACTTCTTTGCTCCCAAACTCTACATAAAGCAGGAAAATGGATTTGATAGGATCAGCAAGTATGGTCTCAACACTGCTGCTTCCAGTCAACATGGGCAAAGCACTGCACAATATCGGCACCAAAATACCACTGCCTTAGAAAAGTACACGCATCTTCCCACATCAGGCTTCTCTACAGTAACCTAATTCCCATGCTAAACTATGTTCTTCATGCTGCTAACTAAAAGCAGGGCTGCACAGCTGTCCACAAAGATATAACATTAACTCTATACTGCGTATCTGCCTAAAGTGGGGAGTTTTTTTTTGGGGGTGGTGGTGGGGGGGGGTGGGTGTGGGATGGCAGGGGGAGAGGAAGAGGACAAAAAACAGTTACAAAATGCTCTCATGCCTGTGGGAAAAAAAAAAAAAAAAGACGACATTTTTCCTTGCTGCTCTCTATGCATCGCCATACAATCACTTCTAAGTGAACCTATCACTTTGCTCTGTTCCAAACTAATTCAGCACCTCTGGTCCAGGAAATTCTGCTCATGCAGAATATTCTCAGATTTAATTCTGGAGAGGCCTAAAGTTTTAAAAGTTACCTCTGTGCTTTGGCTATCAGCTAGGTCCATAACCGCTGCAGAACTGTCTCTTCCTGCAAGCTGTGGCATGTGCTAACACTGACGATGTTGCTTTAACATATTCAGCAGTCTTTTCCGTGGAACCAGTAAAACCACTGCAAAAAGGTGAATTTACAACCTCCTGTATATCTTTCTTTCCCCTCTGCCTTTTTTTTTTTCTGCAGAGGTCCACATAGAATATATTTTAAATTTCTCCTTTAAAAAAAATAGTTATTTCTAGAGATTAGAATTGTATAAAAATATGTTCATAATTAATTAAAAATATCCAAATAAGCAAATAGTAAACAAAAATAAAATTGATGCAGATTAAATTCATTTATAAGTTCCCCCTATTTTTACTTGTACTGCATTTCATTGTACAATCTCTGGATGTTTTAAGTGGGAAACATATTAAGCAAGGAGTAATTAGATATACATAATCATCATCAAAGCCATTAGAAACCTGGCCTTTAAAAAATGAGATTACCTACTGGGGTGATAATGTTTGCATATGGACATGATTGGGTCTCAGATATATCCTTGATGATTGGAGACACTCACAGGCTAGCTAGACTGTTAAAAAATGGCAGTTTTCTTTCTTTGCAACAGCCTTAAAAAACAGTTTTTAATAAGTACTAGATTACATATGGAATAGCAAGTAGTCACTTCATCCATTTCTACCTTAACGTGATGTAAACCTTTAAGCGTTTCCCATAACACAGAGTTTGTATAAGAGCATAAACAAAGACAAACCATTTTGTGTTTATTTTGTAATACCAATCAAAATCAAGGGTACCAGTCCAAGCTGCTTCAGGTGTACAAAAATCAGTATTTTAACCACTGCATCACAGCTCATATTACAATTTTAAGATAATTTTCTCTCTTCCTCTCCATTTATAACTGTATCATATCTATTCCTTTATACAAATAAATGCCCTCCAAAAATATATGCATGTTCTATATGCAATTTTTCATTATGATGTTTGGCCATTAAACACGTATTTTGGATAACCACAATTCATTCATGCATTTTTAGATGCCTCAGGGATTTATGAGGTCTTTTTCTACTCTATCTTATCTCCCCTCGCCTCCCAAAATACTCAGCGTTGACACAGCTTCTAACTGCACAGTTAGAAGCACATATCTCCAAATTTGGACTTCCTTCAACTATCCGCCACAGCTGGCAGGGTAATGTTGATTACCAATTCATGAAAAACAGGATTTTTTTTTCCTTCTTTCTTTTTTCTCTCCTTACCCAGAAGACTATTGAATGCAGATATCAGACAAGTCATTAACCAGTTACATTCATTGCCCTCAGCAGTCTCTTGCAACTCATTCCTTAGGAGCTTTTCCGAGCAAGGAAAAAGGGGCCAGTGCAGCCTATTGTACAAGATGCCACTGCCTGCTTATCCGGACATTTGAATCCTCTATGATACAGGGAGGCTTCTAAATGGAGCTCACACCAGCTGCTCCCCTGAAGGCAATGGCAGATGTCGGCATGGCATTCTCATTCGCACAATGACGCTGTCATGTAGATCCTTTGCTTGCTGTCGGGAAAAATGAAGCTTATGTTTCAGCGGCTTGCAGCATCTGCCTATGTACGATCAGCAATCCTAGTGTCCGCAGTTCTTTTAAATGGTTGTAAAAGCTGGTTATAGTGTTCACACCCAAAAGGCAAGGCTATTTTTTCAACAGAGGAGACTGTTTGGTGCTCCGCAGTGTTCTAAAAAAAACTGTGAGTTTAGAAAAGATGGGATAATCCTTTTGTTATTTTTCTTTTCATTAAATCATTTAGTAATAGTCTTCATAGTTCTTAGGGTTCAGGCAATAAAGAATGGCACCCCCAAATGAAAATATAGTGGCACCCCACGCCAGGCCATAGCCCCAGTTGAACTCATGGTATATTTTCAAGCTGACTGTTTCGATGAACTTGATCGGATAAAGGACTAAGCTGCACACCTGAAGAACAACTGAAAGAGAAACAAACAAAACGTCAGAAGAGGCCTTAATTCATTTCCCTAAAAAAAGGAAATCACCACAAAACTGAAATTCATATTTCTATACTCTGGGTACAATTCACAAGTTATAGCTCTTTGTGAAGAAAGTATAGTATTCATTTCATCCACACAGAGCAGAACAGTTTCTGTATATTCACTTCATGAACGAATGCTATAGCTATAATACAATTATGATCCTTCAATTCTCCTGCGAATAAGCAGCAAAAGCAAATCTTTGCACAATTCTTTTCTCACTATCCTTTAGTCCCAAGTCATTAATCCTTTTACAATAACAAAGCTAAGATCACTAGTCCTATAGTTATTATAAGTCAAAACAACAAATAGGAAGAATAAAGAAATATTAAGAAATATAGCTCAGAATCAAATCATTTACTTAGTCTAGTAATAAATCATTGTAGGATACATACTTACACTCAGTGCAGTATTGTTAAATTAGAATTATTTCATATGCATTACTGCATTCAGCATTAATGATATTGTTACATGGATACCAAGGAATCTATAAAGTTTTATCAGCTACTAAGCTTCTGTGTGGCAAAACCATTTCTTATACTGTGAATTTAGGAGGTGGGGTAGCAGTGTCTCATGCTGAAAAAAGCCAATAAAACAGATCAAATCCAAGGAAGGAAAAAGCTTAAACATCATTACTTTCTAAAGCTCTATACCAGAGAGCCAGGAGATTTCATGCAGCCTGAACCACACTTCTGCAGTGGAAACCAATAAACCTAGTCAATCATCAAAACTGCAAATAAAAGTAACCTTAAAATGAAAATGCACAGATTAAGGATTCCAATTTTCAAATGAAATAATCAGTTTCATCAGTGAATGTTACACTTAGTTGGAGGACAAGAACAAGCATATGATCTAATGATTCTTTATGTTCTAGTTCTATAATCCACAAATGACTAAACCCACGGCAATATAGGCAACAACCTTTTTGCCTCTCAAGTGCATGATATGACCTTATCCCAATGCCCTCTTCTTCCAGCATTTGATGCTATCCTTTTTAAAAAGGCTTCAGCACACAAGTCGTTTTGCAAACAAGCAGCCCTCTGATCACAGCTAGGGTGAGCATATCCAAGTTACCCCATGGTTAAGTATTTGCAGGGTTGAGACATACTTGCATGAAAGTTCAATAGTATGCAATCTAATGCTGTAACAGCTACTTTCTTTAACACTGCTTGGGTCATTTTTCTTACAGCTTGTTTGGTATTGTAAAAAGTAAGAGTATTTTGAGACAGGTTTTTTTTTAAGCCAGTGGCAGTACAAAATGCCACAGGAAAATAAAACAGAAGAGTACTTTAGATAGAGAAGTCCTTCTGAAGTTATACCAATAAATTACATCAAAATAAGGTGTCTGTGATATTCTCCTACACTTGTTGCACACCAGAAATGCCATTTGCCGTTTCAGTTTCCCATGTACTATTCAGCGTTGTCAACCTGGCTCCTTTCAGTAGCCCTGCAGGCTTACACTCTGCTCACCTCTGGATACGAATTGCTACGGGGAAATTATTTCCAGTGTTCATCATCCATCCTCTGTGATACCACTCTACAAAAGCCCCATCATCAATGGTTTCTTCCTCCCTTATACAACTACTCTATGAGCTAGTCCTTGGACTCTCATTTAAGACTGACAATTTGAACAGTGTTGAGATAGTGCTTTTTTTCTTCTGTGAATACCAAATCCATGGTGCAAGAATTTTTACTGCTAGTTACTTAAGTGTTACCGTTATTCTATTTTGATATATTTTTTTCTGCTAGGTCCAACAAAAGACTGTGCAACACTGGAGATATTTTGAGAGGATGCGCTAGGGAAAGCTCCTACATGCATTCTGATTCTATATGAGAGCACCCCTACATTAAAAAAAAAAGGAAAAAAGAAAAGAAAAATACACACAATAACCCACCAGAACATATGTTCATCTTGAAAACACATCTTTAAGACTATCCAAAGTCAATGAGAATTTCAAGATGTATATAAACAATTTTTAGTGGCTTCCTGAACTAGGGCTGCAGCACCTCTGTTCAGTCTATACAGAAATTGGTGAGGGGGTGGGTGAGAGGGTGTTGATTTCCAGCCGAGGAAGTTCTCCACCTTCCCTCAGTGTGATATCCAAAATGAACTGTATGTTAACCTATGGATTAGAGTTGCAAAAGAAGGAAAAAAGTACAAAAAGTCAACTAATTCTGTTAGAAGAGGAAGCTATTGATAAAGGAGCAAAGCCTACAACAGATATTGTCCAGACATTTTTATATTGAGTTTTCCTACTGGTCCAGCTATGCTATGCTATGGAAAAATTCAAAGGAAGTGCTAGTATCAACTGACCAGCTGAAACAACTACCCTGCATAACATTGCTGTCGCTTTGTACTATTTTTGTCTCCTGTTCTTGTTACTCCTTGTAAAGTGGAGAGGCACCAGTGCGAGCTAGAGGCAGCAGCTGGTAAAGTTATGAAAAGTGACGAGGATTATCTAAAGAGATATTAAAACAAATGCTTGCTGAACTGAACCGCTTCCAGTGAATTTAAAATGATTCCATGCTATGTCAACCTGTTAATGGGAAGTGTATATACTGCCTTCTCCAGAAATAGTATTTTTCTTTTCTGTAGGAAAAAGAAGAAATCTGAAAAAAGCTCTGCTTAAATTGCTACTGAAAAACTAGTCATTTCAAACCACACTGCTCACTTCAAGTTTAGGTCCACTTTTAATGACTAAATTTCATAGGTGTTACACCATTTACATAAAATATATACCATTACATGTAATTACCATATCAAGCATGCAAAAATCAAATCAAACTTTAAAACAGGGAAAACATAACTAAGTCACCTTCCCCATTCACCATTCATATGTTTTACTGTAAAAGTTCTGCTGTCTAAATACCCCTTAAAATGCTTCTTTTTATTTGGTCTATCTGAAAATGGAGGGGCTGGCTAATAAGTTATGTATTTCTGTTCTCTGTATCATTCCTTCTGTTCTACTTAGCATACTTCATTAATAATTGATGCGTGTTGCAATTTCAAAGATTAGCACAGATGCAAAATAGATTATAAATAGAAAACAATCTGTACAGAAGTTATTGAGAAATGCTGTCAACTACTGAAACCCACTGCTATTGCTAGAAAGGACTTCCAAGTATCAGATAGTTGACTCCTTGCCCTAAGACAAATTCAGCTGCACTTACGTTATTCCAGATGCAGGTTTGTCTCCTTTCAAGTTATCTTCTCTATAAAGACTACAAACTATCAGAAAAGTCTTTTCAACTGCTACCTTATTCTTATTCATAGAAAAATTCTCCAAATTTAATTTTAGAAAATATAGACTATACAAAAAGATATTCTAAAAAATAAATTTAATTTAAATCTTCTCTTAAGGGTATATTTGGAAATACGTAACTAATTATTTTCTTCTGTTTAGCACATGCACTTGAAGACAGTTGGCATGTGTCTCGTCTGTCCTCTCTTTCCATTAACTTTCTACTTGGGTACATTTTTCTGACCATTCTTGATGCTGTCCAGTAAAGTGTCTCCCCTTGGGCCACATCCATCTTCAAGTATAGTGTTCATGTTTGGATACAACATTGCAGTTAAGGCATAGCAGTAACGAGTTGAGCAGGATCACTTCACCACACTGTGGATTCATGCACTAATTCTGACTCATCTGCACAGTGTTTTCTATAGAACTGCTAATCTAGGCAAGTGTTTGTATTTAATAATGCCTGTGCAGTTGAATGGGAAGCATGAAGAGGAAGGGAGTCCAGGCTGAATTTTAAAATACTAACAGTTCATACACAAACCACCCTGCTACACAGGAAGCCAAGGAATTTCAGCAGGAGGCCCAAGTTGGAAGCTTCTTAATGATCCAGTGTGCCAAATAGCAGCATACAAGACGGGGAGAACAAGGCAGTATATAAAATCCAAACCACTGTTTTGATATTCAGACACAAAATCAGGAAGGCTGAAGATTTGCTGAAGCTAAGGTAGCAAATGGCATAAAAAGGTAATAAAGGGTAAAAATAAACGGCAAACATGTGAGCCCACTGATGCATGGGGAAGCCAGACTAGTGATAGATGATCCAACACGAAGCGTTCTCCAAGGCCTCATCAGTGACATGGTTTGAGAGGGAGAAGGGCAGCCAGCAGCATGGAAACAAGAAGTCAGGAATGTCTTAGAGTCATATTCTGATCCATAGGACAGACGGGATTCACACTAGCATGCTGAAAGAGATGGCCTGTGTGACTATCTGCTACAAATGTCAGTCATCAGGAGACACCCCTGCTGACTAAAGAAGATTAATGGTGGGCCTCGCTTTAAAAAGCCTAGAAGTGAAAAATCCACAGAACTATAGGTAGGCCAGCCTCACCTCAATCCCTGTCCAGAGGATGGACCACATCCTCTTGGAGTCCATCTCCAAGCACAAGGGTCCAAGAGCTGCCAGGATAATCAGAAGCCTGGAGCACACGATCCGTAAGAACAGAATGAGGGAACTGTGTTTATTTAGCCTTGTGTAGGGGAGGCCGAAGGGCACTTCCAGGGTAGCTACAGCTACCTCCTGGCGCAGCTGCAAGGAAGCCAACTCTACTTGTTAGCGTCAAGCAATCTAAGGTTATTTTGGAGCAACGGTCACATATCAATTTTGGAAATTCAAGATGGAAATTGTAAGGAAAAAAATCATAACTAGGTCAGCATAGCTCTGGGACAGTATACTCAGAGACTGATGGTTCTTCATCGCTGGATTTTTTCAAGGCTCCTTTACATAAGGCTGCAGTTGACTTGATTTGGTGATAGTCCTGCTTCAGGAAGGAAAGGAACTAGATGAGTTGCAGAGTATCCTTCCAAATGGAATTTCTTTGATGTTAAAGTTCTTCCTGCCTCCCTGACTACCTCTTATTGAAGGATATCGCATTTTTTTTTTTTAGACTACTCCTCCAGTCTTTCAGAATTTGATTCCATCCCCCAGTGTATCGTGGGGTTCTGTCTAACTTCATTGAAACTGCAAATTTAGCAAGTGCACTTTTTATTCTACCATGTCATTATGGAAATCTTTAATAGCACAGAACTCAGGAGATAATCCTGTTACACACAGTTGATTTATTTAAATGATGTATATTTAAATACACTCACACCTGTCAATCAGTGGCTCGCTTATTCTCACTTACTCATTTGAATTACTCTTTTTTGTCCCTTTTCTTTCTCATCTATCCCAGACCTAACCATTCTTCCTCCTTCCTTCTCATCTCATCCACACAGAGATTTTCTAACTGAAACCTGACATACAGAAGAACAAGGAAGGTTTTTAAAAAAAAAAAAAAAAAAAAAAAAAGACTCTGAAGAGCCTGGAAGCCACTTTTCCAGTTTGTTCTTTCTCCCACACAGTGACCTTACACCTATTCAGACTGTTAATGTCTCTAGGCATCTGTATTTTGTGATGTCAGCAGATTAACAGGTGTTTTCTAACCTTGAAAATTTTCTGTGACATCCATAGGTGAAGGTTTGAATTTATAGACCCTTTACAATGCACAGATATGACTGTCCTGCAACTTTGACATTCCTCTCTTCAGTAGGGGATTCCTTCCATATTTTTTAAGACATGCCAGTCCATATTCACCTCTAGCAACAGCTGAAATCAGGGATAAAAGTTACACTGGCAACATCAGCATTAAATCTCCAAAGGGTTCTCCTTACACTTGCCAAATAATGACAAGGAAGGGGACAGGTCCTTTTGGCTTCAGCATCTCTCTCCCTCTAACATGTTTCAGGTCTTACTATTGAAAATACAGACAGGAAGCCAAGGAAGGAAACAGGCACTATCTGTGAATTACAGCTACTAGTATATTTTTCTTTTTGATACAGGAAAGCACTAACAGCCCTCATAATTTTTGCAATAACAACTGATCAAGCAATATGACAAGATAAGGCAGAGTATGTCCAAGCATTACTAAACTACTACACAATATTACAAGAAATTGAGTCAAATAAGTCAAATAAGAAACCAGTACAGAAATTCAACAATTTCCTACAAAGTTAATTGCCTAGCACACTTTATAGTTTTAGAATATTAAGCTTTAAAATAATACGACCACTACCTTTATTTATTCAACCCAATTCAGCTGTGCAACAACTAGACAAAAAAAATCCATTCCTGTCTTATCCTAGATTGTATTCACTTTCTAAAAAACAAATGAAATAGGATCTACTAATATTTATTGAGGAAATAAAAATGCATCTTTTAAAACATTGCTGTTCAATCAAAATAACATAATCAGTAGGGGGCAGCAGGAGACTTTCCCAAAGCTTTGTTTCTTTTCCAAATACCCTTCAAATTCTGAATTCTTATTCTTTTCATATCCTTGTAAGTGGCTTTTTTAATACATCCGAAAGACTAGATTCTGTCATTCTCTTCATGACGGGCTACCAGAAGGGGCTTAAGCTGCTGGCTCCAACATAGATACGACTGACAGGCTGAGTGCAAAACATACTTGGTGTATCTCAGGAGAAATAGAAACATCCTGTGCTGACTAAGCCCCAAATCACCAGCATGTGCAAAAGGAGATGATTTGATATTGTAATGACACCTCACAAGACCAGTCTTCTGGACATTTCAGATTCACAGAGTTCCCTGAAGGTTTTGTATTAGTCTATATAAAGCGTTCCATTTTGATATTTTTAAAGCCAAACAGGGACTCCAGCGTGACAGCTGCTAAATTAATAACTAAGAACTAAGCTGACACAATGAAATTAATTCCTCCAGTGGCACAGGGGTATATATAAACACCTTGCGACATAATCCTATTTATTTTCACACATAGGGCTTCAAGGGTTCACATTCCAGCATTAATTTTCCTGTTTTAAAATTTTAAGATGAAGAATAACCAAGTGCCAGAAAGCACTTAGCATGAAGAATAAAAATGGGAACACCAAGCAGCAGAAAGTCACAGATTCTAAAACTGGTGCTTTCAGATTTATCTGCTGTGGTTTTCCCTGCTGTATGTACTTCAGAAAACAGTAAACAGCTATTTGTTTGCATTACATTTAGGGACTGTAATAGCACAGTTGCTGAAATGATCAACACACTGCAAAATGGTACCTCGCAAATGCCTCCTAGGAATTAACACAGAGTTAAACCAAACGCCTCTGAATTAATACGCAGAACAAGGCACGTCTGTCTTCTGCACGGAAGCGAAGCTGCTCTCATGAAATCTTCATACTTGTGCTGGTAATCTGCTTACCTGCAGCAAAGAGCATGACTGCTACTGGTCTGTAGAAGCGCCGTCGAGAGCCCACGCAGATGGAGATCAAGCCCACGAGGAAAGCGATGAGGATGATGGCAGCACCGCCCAGCAGCAGAGCAAGAGTCGCGATCTGCCAGTCTGGGGAGCAGCGGGAGGAAGAGAGCGGGAGAGAAAATAGTTACTTATTTGCAATTACAGTTGCAGTAAAACAAGCCAACAGGCTTGACACGGGCAAGGAAACATGAGGAAAATGGAGTCTGCATCACGGATGGGGTAAGCAAATAGCTGGGATTTGTTTCTGTGTTTCCTAATTAGTGAAACCTCTTCACACAGCAGAGGCAAGTTAAGCACAAAGTGCTGCAACTCTCAGTTTTTCAAGGCTTAGTTGGCCTCATTGGGATTTTTGTTCTAAAAAGACTGAATAATTTGCTGCTTTGTTTCTGCCCAATTTAGGATGAGAAACTGAGATTGGGTCAGGCTGACCCCAAGCCACTCATAACTTTCCCCTAGTACAGAGAGAAATCCAACTTTTAGCTAGAATTGATTGAGATGTCTTAAGAAGAGAAATGCACCCAACTTATCAAATAGCCACATCATGTGGGAAGTGCTAAGGCCATACAATAAAAACGACAAAAGTAAGGGAAATAAAGGAACCTCTCCAGGAAAAAGAACATTTTCAAGAAAAAAAAAATAGCCAGAAGTTAATCCCTCATAAGGTCACTTACAACTGTTAGGCGCAGACTGCGTCAAAAATCAAAACCCATTTCAAAATCTCAGTTATCCCATCTTTTTTTTTCCCCACCAAGGGTAACTTTTCTATTCGGCCCAGTACATCTGCTAATTATTTTTTATTATTATTTATTATTTTTATTTGTAACAGATGCAGTTGCAAACAACATTCTTGCAGGCTTAAATCAAATGCAACAAATGGCAACAGATGGCCACTATGGCTCTATGTATTTAAGCTGTAATGTAAATGCTTCTGTGTGATTTTAGAACATCACTGGCTTTGTGCTGACTCTCTTCCAAAAGCAAAGTTTAGGACTTGTCCCTTTGCCATAATGGGTGTCAAGAAAAAAAAAAGAACTGGATCACTTATTTAACAATTCAAAAAAAGAATATATGAAATTAGCCGATGGGAAAGGAGACATGCTTATCTCACTACTTTGAATATACTAGCACTCATTCACTACTCCAAATGAAATGGCAAAATGTGACATAGTTCCAATTAATTATTTTCAAAAAAATTTAGAAATCTTAATTATAACTAAAATAAGGAACAAAAAAAAACCCTCCAACTTTTTCTTTTTGGAAAAAAAAGCAATATTCAGGATTTTAAAAGCAGTACACCCACTTTAAACAGTGACCTAATCTGTTCACGATACCTACACTGCAGCTGTGGAGTGTGGGAGCAGGAGTGCTACAGCTAGTACCACCAGATAGCCTGCATATATCAGAAGAAAAGGGATGAAAGATATGAAAAGCACACATATTTTTTTCCATCTTCTTGGGAAAAATGAACTACTTTATTTTAGGCAATTATTTACTAAGTACTCAATATTTCAATTTCTTTTACTCCTTATTTTCTTGTTGGACCAAGAGCAAGACTGGGACCAACTTTTATCTTACCCTCAGCATGCAATTTAAAAGTCAGTTTGCTGTGTCCCCCTCTGTTCTACTGTTAGTGGAATGGAAATAAAATTTCAATTCATAAATATTTTATGAGGAATTTTTCTTTAAAGTTGATAAGATATTTCAAAAAAAAACCCCACAAATTGGTTAGTATACTTAAGATTTAGAAAGTATTCTTTCAGTACCATAAGTGCACTGTAGGTATAAAATACAGAAATGTTTGGGAAATGGATGGTCACTCTACCACTTTGGAACAATATAAAAGCAATCTCTATACTTGAAAATTACACAGACTACAAAGACTAATATAAATCCACTTCACCCCAAAACTAAAAGTCATACGAAACGGATGTGGACATGTTTTGTATAAGAGAAAAGAAGCAGCCAAGGAAAAGTGAATCACTGAGTCTAAAGGAAGAACATCTTGCTAAGATAGCTCACTACAACACATGTAGAAAATACTCTTTTCTACAGTAAAAACCTGCAGTTCCTTGAACTACCCAGAAGTGATTTATAGCACACAGCAGCAGGGCAGGAACAGCAGGTTCCTGTCTGTGCCATGGGTGCCGCACGGTGTTGCTGGTACGCAGAATATAAACTCCATACGCCTGTCTCGGAGGCATCCAAAACATGCCTGCACCCCTTCTAGGAAAGCAACAGTCTTGCAAGCAAGTGCCTGCACACAGCTCAGGAACCCAGGCAGCTCAGTAGGACTGATCAAGTCTGTAGAGATAGAAATGTCCATGAACGCGAGCAAAATGGGACCCTATACAACATTATTAGTCTCCTGGGTTCAAAACAGTTGAGTTTTCTTGATGCTTTAAGAATGCATACTATTGTTTTCCGCTGTACCTCACTGTGATTTGTTTATATTGCACATTTAATGTCTATGACAAAAAGCGCACACCACAAATCTAAATATAACTTCTAGATTTTAAAAAGCACTGTCATCTCACAGTTAAGCCTAAATTATTAATTTTATGTTAATATAACTGTAGAGAAAACAAAAAGCATAAGTAGTAAATTAGTCTTTTATTTTGGGTTTTAATGATTTTAATATATTCAGAATTACGTTGATGATAGCACCTATATCCCATCTGAACAACTAGAATTAATCTTTTTTTTATTTAAAAAAAAAAAAAAAGTGTTTTTAAGTAACTCCAGTGATTTGATTCCAGGTACTTAACACACATTTTTCATACATAATTCCAAATACTGAAAGCATTTATTTTCAGTTAATGTTTCATATGTAACTTGGTACCTTTTTCTAGGACTACCCCCCCAGTTGTGTTGCTCTTTGGAAATTGTGCCCATTCCTTAGTGATGCAAAAGCACAGTGTTAATGTGACACCGAAATGTGCGACTTCTTCGCCCTCCACCCAAATGTAATGACCTGCAGCATTATGCTGGATATTCATTTTTAATTAAGAACAGCTCTATCTGCTCTATTTTGGGGACAAAACTATACCAGGATAAGAATCAGGAAAAGTCATTAAAAGAAAGGATAAAACATCTCAAAGTTCTGACACAAGTGATACTTTTAATAACTAGGTCATTCATTAACACACAGAAGTGCCATGCAGATGGTTGGTGTTGTCAGAGTTTTCAAGTTTCTGGCAAGTTCCCGACAGATTAAATATTCTCACTACAGCAAACAGAGATGCACTGTGGAATATGTGAAACATTTATGTATGATGTCTTCTTCAAACACCACAGACAAACTGAATTAATCTCTTAAGGCAAGTATTTCTTTGTTTTGTATAATGGTTCTCCACCAATTCCTCTTCTGACTGAGAAGAAAGTAAGGAAAAAACAGTGAGGGGGAAAAAAAACAAAAAAACACACCCTCTAAGGCAAGGTTTTCTGATTCATTGCAACCTTTCCATCTAGCACCTAACTACTCTCAGCAAATAAATATTCGTAGAAATTATAATATAGCATTTAAATGCAAGAATAATGAATTTGAAAGAATGTGTCAAGTAGAGCACAGAAATTCGAAGCACTCGTGCATAAGAAATTAAGTATAATCCACTGAATGTCATAACAATCAACTAAGATAAATAAGGTAGCTGGAGATATTCCTAATTACTTCATATTCAAAACTATTTCTAAGGTTATAAACAGCCATCATCTTAGCTACCAAACAGCCAACACCAGTTTTAAAAAGCTTAATAAATGCATTAAAAAAGGGGGCATTGTTTTCTGAGTGTACATTTCTCACATAAATAGTATGAGTTCCTCTTAGTGAGGAGGAAAGCAAAGCATGAGTGAGTAGGGAAGCAAAGCATGCACTATGGTCACCCCTAGGCTCTTAGACATTATTCCACAGTGAAATCGTTTGGTTCCTCATCTAAACCAAAGTGACTTTTTTTTTTTTTTTTAATGGAGCTGCTTATTTGAATCCTGCTCCACATAGATTCGAAAAATAAGTTATTTGACTGAAAGGTACAGGAAACACAGAATGGATAAACTTGAGAAACTCCAGACTAGTAAGATAGCAAGATATGTTCTCTGTCCTTCTACTTTCTTGTCTAGCCAGCATCGTAAGTATAGACTTCAGAGAATCTATAGGATACTTTTTTTGTACACTAAAGAGATGCTTTCAGCATTTCATTGAGTTGCTTTAGCCACAACTTTGCACAGCAGATTCTCATACAAAATCTCAGTAAATACATTCTCTGCTCACTGGCAGTTGGGTAATATGCTTATTACTGTCAGTTGCTGCACAGACACACTCTGACTTTTGCATTTACTTTTTATTTTATGAATTCAGAATGAGATTTTCTAAAGTATGAAAATGGATGTAGATCCTCAAGTCACTTTAAGCACTTAGAAAGTGTTAACCAGAACCATTTTTGCTAGTGGAACCAGACAGCTGTGGCTGAATGCCGGATCTCCTTAAGACAGAACACAAATGTTCTATCACAGCACTCAACTGCTGGAGACATTAACCAGAAACTGAACACGCTACAACTACATGAAGTCACAGTCATGTAAAAGGAAGCTGCTCATTGACTGAAGGACAAAGCAATTTCCATATTTAGAAAAAAAAAAAAAATACTGTGCTGTTACTTTACAACTTGGTCTTCACCTACACATACCAGCATATACTGTAAAGCTCTCAAAACACTTGTACAGCACATGCAGGATTTACATTCAAGCATTCAAATCCATCTAATTCATCAAGATTTGGACAACACCCAAATGGAGATTTAAGCGTTTTAAAGTAGATGTCAAAATCCTCCTAAAGATAATTCAGAAGTTCCACATAAGGCATCAGTCACTTTCAATTCACTGGACAAGAAACTTGTAGGATGATTAAGCACTCCTGATACTGAGCGGAGAGTCATTTAGAGCCAGGCAAAGAAAAAGCAGGCACAGGAATGCATCCAAAAAGCAGCTAACTGGGTCAAAACTGGGGATGCCTGTCTCTGATGGAGACACAGAATGCTAACGACTTTTGATGACAGTAGCTGGCCAATGACAGAGGAAAGGCAGGCGCCTCCCTCGTTAGGGGGGTCAGAGGACATCTCAGACACTGCAGGGCATTTGCCTTTCAGCTCTGGCTTCAGGTCTGAACTTCTGCTCCTACTCCCCAGAAGCATTTCAAACCGGGTTAGACAGAAACCACTCTTTTCCTCCACCTGCTAAGCCAGCCTTTGTAAAGATAAACATAAGACCTGCAAGGCCTATGAACAAATACACAAAAGGGAACCTGATTCGGTGCCTCTCTTTGAATGGACGCTTATCTCACCGGTCGGTGTTTCTGATGCTGCCTACCTACCTTTTCAACAACATACAAAGGTTCTCTGAGCATTAAGAGCACACAGCCCATGTCCAGGGCTCTCCCAGCTCTGCAGGAAGCAATCTCAGCAGTCAATTGCAGAGCTGCATCCCTTCTAGCTTCACTTCTCTCTATAATGAGATAACTTCAAGCAGAAGGAAAGAGACTGGATCTGCTCCAGGTTAGCAGTTGGCTGGATCAAACACTCATATGAAGCAGGTGCTCCAGGATTTAACCTTCTCAACCTAGGAAAGACTAAAAACCTACTTGCTAGACAAGTGGAAAAATTAGGCAGTCATTGTGCAAACCCAGAAAACACTACAGCAAGCACTTTAAGCTGAGTTTTGTTAATCATATGGACTTCCTGAAGAACCAAGGTAGGAGCTCAGCCACCTCTACCCACCATTTAGTGACAGACATACCTCAAGTGTCTTACACATCAGGATGTCTGGATGGCTTGGTCTCCATACGATGCTGCCACATACAAAGAAGGCACGGCCTCAATTTTAGCATCTCTACTGCAATCTTACCTAAGATATGGTCTGCATGTCTTATGGTCTGTCTGGTCTACCTCTTTTTTCACATACTATCATAATCTGCTCTAGTATGTCCCTGAGAATGATGGACTTGATCTTCTGGGGTACTTAAACATCAGAGCGAGTTTCATCCCTAGTCTCCACAGGACATCAGACTGAACAACACTTTATTTTTGGTTGTTATTTTTACTTGACAACAAAGTAACCACCTGTGATGTTGGGCAAAAGAGAAAGATTTTGCAAGTCTACAAGATGGTCTAATGCCTGGGGGTTTACAGAGATATGAGCAACTTGAAACAGCTTGATGATCTGCCCACAGACATACATCTCTCCTGAAGAGCAAGGCTTACATTTTTTATTTATATAAAGTTACTCATTTTTGGCAGGCTTAGAACATCTGCTGTCTTTCCAAGTCTAGACCTTCCTGAATTTCTAAAAGCACAGTAATATTCTTTGAATAAAGAATTAAGTGTCCCCATTATACAGCTCTTTATTATTTAGAAGTAACATGAATTGTACATCACTTTTGCCAACATATGACTTTAAGACAGGCACAGCATTACAGAAAATCATGCAATCTACAATTCATTCACAGAACCGCACAAGACAAGCATTTTCTCCATGGCATTCTTGTGAGAGTGGCTTTTTACTATGTTATTTTCATTATTGGACATTCATTCATTCATTCAAGAAAGAGAAGACACACCCCCCCACAAGCCTACAAACATCGTAAAAACCTGGAAATCTTAAAGTGATGCCATTAGGAGAAGAGCAGTGCTGTCCTACCAGCTTTTCAAGAAAAGCCCACCTCTTCTGACCTCTTCCTTTTACACTACTACATGTTAGTAATCTGAAGAAAGAAGAGGTATACTTCATGTAGTAATAGTAAGGTAATTATTTTCCACAATTATCAATGTTTTTCAAGCAACCCAGCAATCATTTGCACTTTCATTCCATCATGCCTTGTGAAAAACAGTCAGCATTTAAAATAGTTTAAAGAGTACTTTCCATCAAAACGATGGCCTTTATGTTATTGAATTGGGATGAGAAAAACACATGTAAAGCAGTTCAGCTGGATAGAGTCTACCTTCTCCTGCTTGTCACCTTTAAATCTGATGTGGTCATCTTTGGCTGCAAATCAGCAGCAAAGTTACTCTCTACTTGGTTCTAAATATAAAGTCTCATCAAATATTTAAACCACTTATATTATCTCTAACATAAGGAAACTCTGAACTTACTGCTGCAAGATTTCTTTATTAAATAAAGAAGACTTAAAGAAACAAGATACACTACTGATCTTAAAATGGCAATGGGAAAAGCAGTAATAATAACAACCCATTACAAAACCAAGTAGAGTCCTTCCTTTATCTTATTTTTAGAAGAATCTTATCAGCCACAAAGTGCATGGTGCTCTTATCTGATCATATAAACTGACACAAATCCCACGCATTGTGCATCAAGGTGCTACCAGCAGCTGGAGGAGGGTGCCTGAAACTACAGCCTCCATCACAGCGAGAGACTTGTATTACTACAGAGACTTCTGAGATCTGCTGCTCACAGAGCACGACTCGGCAAGTCTGAAGCCAAAATATTTTCTCCACTTTTAGAACTTTAAATTGCTCCTGGGGCATTTTGAAGACATTTAAGGAGACGGGTAAACATCAGGCTTTACAGTCATCAGAGAATCACAGGATAATTCTGGTTGAAACGGACTTCTGGAGGTCATTTAGTCCACCTCTACACTGAAAGCAGGGACAAGTTCAAAGTCAGACCCAATTTCAAAGTTATACCAGGTTGTACAGTGCCTTAAACATCAACCTTGAAGTAGTACAGGTTTTGATTTTGTATCGACCTTCAGATAAAATATTAGGAATGATTATTAATTAGAATAACACGTAAAACAACAAAACTAAAGAAACTTTTCATTAGTTTCTACTTATGTTTAACTACGCTTTTCAGACTGAAGAAAATTGCCCTCATTTCTCCTATGTTATTTTACAGCAAACTCAGCCTTGTTGAGCTTTTTACAAATATGTGTCAACGTCAACTCAGAGCAATGATCCAGATCTTCTAATGAGGAAGCTGCTTTTGAGCTTGCAATTCCCCCTTGGAAGAACTGCCTAGATTCAAAGCATGCAAATACCATCTAAGACTATTGAGCCATGTTAATTCAGATAGCTGCATCTAATATATAATTAAGGTTAAATCCTTCAAATGCTACCGAATGAGTAGCCTATGAATGCTTTTACATTTTAAGAATTAGAAAAGAATTATAGGCATAAAACTATATTTTATTTGCTTTAATGCACTATGCTGTAAGTACCTTTATGCTTTACTCACTACTCAGTTTAAACGAACAGAGACCCTGTTGCATTTATGTCCTTGAGATAATTCATGGACAGTTTAAGACTCTAATTTTCTTAAAGAAAACTAAATGGTCCATAAAAACATATAGTTTAAGTCATATATACCCCATAAAACAAAATTAACATGATTTACTCATATGTAATCTTCCATAAGTATTTTTACATGCACTATTTACACAACAACTGAAATGCTCCCTAAGGAGTCATTCTGCTCTGTGAATAACAAACACACACATTTAGGCCAAAATACACACTGTTTACCTGACACATCAGATTCTGCAGTACCAGTTCAGTTTCACACATCAGATTTATGCATCCTTCATTTAGAGAACTGCCACAGCTGCAATCTATCGTGTATATATATTCAAATTTCCTAAGTTCCCTAAGTGTAAGACAAATACTTGTACAGATAGAGACACACCATGAAGCTGTTCATAAAATGTATTTAATTTTAGGCAGATACTGTGCAAAGTACACATTCACATAAAACTCCTAACCTCTAATAAATCTGTAAATGAATCATCACAAATTAGATCTAATTCACCTCAAACAAAATTAAAAAAAAAAATCCACTTAAAGACTCCAAAGATAGTCTACAAAAACAGCAAGTTTTATATCAACACATGGGTTTTCAATAAAACAGATATAAAACAGACAACTTGTGTATTAGTCAAGGCAACCTTTGATCACAGAAAGTAATGTTATGCCAAGACAGTTGATGGAACTATAAAGCAGGATCACCAGATTTTATGATTTCATCACAAACTGTGATGAAATTGGCAATTTTGTTAAATTTCCAGCTCCTGAAGTTAGTAGTTAGTAAGAACTTCAGAGTTTCATCAAGAGCAGAGAGAGACAAGGTCTCTCAAAGACAAGATCTGTGACTGCATGATAAAAATTGAAAATGTGATCTAAATAAATTCTAAAAAATCAGAAATCAAATGAAGATCTGATCTTTCATACTCTTGAGATACTTATAAATAATTCTGACTAAATATTTGAACAGGGATATTAGGAAGTACTTGCACAACTTTAAAAGCACTAGGAGATCACAGAATTGCTTGAAATCTATAGAGAGAGCCCTCAAAAGCATGAATGAATGAATGCAAGAACATACACTCTAAGCAGTACTCAGGGAAGCTGAAGATTATTTCACGTTGCAGCCAATGTAACCATTTTCTGCACATTTCCTTCTGCTCTACACTACTGATTTGCCCTCTTGATAGTAGTCAGGGGTCCTACATCTAATTACAATAAAGGTTTTTAATTAAACCTTGAATACGCTTTAGCAGCTTCCAGTATGAGCCTGCCCTTGATGGTGCCACTTGAGGTGCTCTCCTTCAAGAGATGATGAAATAAATGTCTTAAAACCATGGGTGAAGATACCTTTTTCCCATGTATGCCATGGCTTTTCACAGCCAGCTCGCTACAAAGCTGCTTGCACTTAGCTTGGGATCAAGCTAAAAGAGCTTTCCCTCTGGGAGCTCTCCACTGTCTCCAAAATATATTGCTTGCTGTATTCTTGAAGTAGTAGGAAACTGCACTTAAAATATTAAGCAAACACACAAAATGATCTGGAATATAAGCCCCATCCACCTTGGTAAATTTACTGGGAGCCAGCAACTTTAATGGGAATTGTAATACACTTGAAGGAGGGGTGGGAAGAACAGTGCAGTTTCTCATATTTCAGGTCTCCTTAGAGGGCAGAATCATATGCCAAACATGAGGAAAATGAAGGGCTTATTCAACTCACCTCAAATGAAACAATAATTCACTTCTTCTGCAGCAGCTTGTGAAACCTAGCTCTGCTAGACTGAAAAAGTATCTCAGGAAAACGAGCAAAGCTCATTCGGAGAACTTCAATAAAACTGAATTATCGGGAATGATTTCAAGAATGTTTTCATGGGGTAGAAGAAAGCATCTCTAGGAGCACCTAACATGCACTCTTCAGTAATGCTACATTTTTATTTCCCTATACACGCTCACCCATTCATCTTTTGCCTTTTCCGTACACAGGTGATTAACAAAGCAATGACAGGGATTCGTTACTGTCTGCGCTGCTCTGTAAGCTGTCCTGCTTTTCTTAATGTCCCACTTCTGCATGTGTGTATGTAGGAAGAGGTGGGGGGGGACCAGAAAGACAGCTTGGGGTGGTGGGGGAGAGGATTTGAGGCAGGTTCTCATCCAAGCCATCTGAAAAGCCTTTTTGCCATCAAGGGGATACTATTTCAGGAGACAGAGGGAAGGGGCAAAGGATTCACGTTGCTAAGGAGACACACAGAAGCTGACATTCCTACATAAATTTCCATTTATACCGAGAAGAGAAAAGGAAAGAAAAGAAAGCTCTCCAAAGTTTGTTTAGATACCCTGGTAACTGATGGAGGCTGACATTTCTTTGCCGTTCATTTTGGCATTATCCGATTTAAAGCAAAATCCCCAGCAAAGTGAAACCCCTCCAAATATTACCCCACACAGGGACAGAAAAATAACAGCAGCAGCAAGGGCACCTCTGCAATTTCTCTTCAAGCAGAGATTGTCTATTTCACAGCACTTATAATGGGATTTCAGAGAGACCAGGGGAAAGAAATTCTTTATGTGGCAGAGTAAACCCCTTGCCCAAAATGAGCATCTTGTCTCCGCACAATTTACCATCGCGTGCCGGTGAGCACAGAGATCCAAACGCATGATTTAGCAATGCATGTGTGTGAGGAAAAGATGGGCTGGGGGTGGAAAGGCTGATTTCATTTGCAAACGTTTCTTTCAGGACTCCAGGAGTTGCAGGGAAGCAACCAGACAAACAAAATAACCCACCAAAACTGGGGCAAATCCCACACTACCGGATCACCTAGACAGAAATATTCAACAGGCAGCTCGCTCATGTCACCCAGCCCCAGTTGCCTACACAGCCCGGGCAATACCGAAACAGCCATCTCGGGCATTATTTACGATCAAAGTCACACGAACGCCAAAGCGCGACCGCACACCGGAGCGCCAAGGCGAAGGAGCCCCGGAACGCGGCAGGGGACACGGGCACCCCCAAGGGAAAGCCGTGCGACCGGCCACGGCGCCGGCAGCGCGGGCTGCAACCCCGATCCCGCCGCCACTCGGGGCGGAACAGCACGCTTCTGCTTAGGGAGCCCCAACTTCTCACGCAAGTTCATCGCGCTCGTCATTTCGGAGGAGGGCGGTGCTGGGGAGGGAACGGCAGATCCGGGAGCCCCCGAGGGGTGTCTCGCTAGGGCAGAACAAAGCCCCAGGGGACAAACAAAGGAAGAGACGAGTGAACGACCAGACGGAGCCCAGACCGGGGCGCCTCGCGAGGGGCTGGGCGCGGGCAGCCGCTCCGGCCGGGCGGGACGCCGCGCAGGGGCCGCGCCGGGCGCGGGGAGGGAGACGGCGGCGCTCGGGGGGTCGCTCGGGGGGTCGCTCACCGCTCTGCAGCGTCGACTCGCAGAGCCAGCTGTCCAGGGCGCCGGGCTTGCGGCACGACTCCCACAGGGACAGGTAGTACTGGTGCTCCGCCGTGACCCACGCGGGGCTCAGCACGGCTCCGAGGTCCAGGCAGAGCGCCAGGAAGATGCACACCAGCCCCACCAGCTTCAGCGGCGTCAGCACCGACACGCGCACCTCCTCCATGCCGCTGCCCGACGAAGC
>PTEX01000045.1:4401172-4499014 GCA_003342815.1 Eudromia elegans | reverse complement strand
GGGACCGGGATGCGGCACCGCCCCGCGCGGCGCCCGGGACGAGCCTGGGCCGCCGTCCCCGCTGCCGCCCGCCCTGTGCCCCCTGCCCTGTGCCCCCTGCCGCCCCCTGCGCCGCGGGGCGGGACGAGGTGGCCGCGCCAGCACCTGCCCTCGCGCCCCGCGCTGAGTCGACCCCTTAAACAGCGAGTCACCCCTACAAGGCCAAAACAGACAAAGAAAAACAGAAAAAAATTATGCTTTTTATTTTATTTAGTTATTTATTTTTACTTATTATTCCTGCACGTACCTGCCTGCAGGTCCCTCCCCTCGCGTTGCGATTCGGCTGCCACGTTCCTTCCCGAGAAGGAGCGCGGGTGCTTTGCTTTCCTTCCGCCTCGTTCCGCGTGTTGTGTTTAGTCGGCCTTGCAGCGCGGAGGATGGCAAGGGCTTTGGATCGGGGTGCGTTACTCCGCGCAGATCGCGCTTTGAGGTGGAAACACTGAAATAGAAGTAGGGCATGGTCCCCATTAAGGACTATAATAAAAAATAAATATTAAAAAAATAAGAAAAAGGAAAGAAAAAGACAAATGGTCCACCTGGGATTTGAAGGTGAACATTGCTACCACTATTTGAGGCAAAGCTATAAAAATGAGAAGGGATCAGTCAAGGCAGGGAAGGCGTCTAGTGTAGGAACACAAGAAGTCTGTTCCCTAAGTACTGATCATTGCCTCCCTGCTGCTCACATCTGGCTTGTTTCAGAGCTGCAGTTTTCCTCCTAACATCTCAATTCCTTTTTTTTCCTTTTTTTTTTTTTTTCTCCCCTAAATAGCACTGTTACTACAATTTCAAAAGGTCTTAAACCAAACACTGCTTGTCTCAAGATTCCTACTTCTACATAGTCCTTTAAGGGAGAAATAGAAAGAAAGAACAGAATAATTCATACTCAAGGCTCCATGGAGCAGTAGCAGCCTTTTTCCGACAGCTGTTTATAGGAGGCAGCGTATGGCCTGGGAATACTGGCTTCTAGGTGCCATTGCCATGTGGCTTGCATATTTTGCAACAGTTTCTCCTTTAAAGTATCTCTTCTGTTAAAAATACAATAACCAAGATTCAGTAAGCTGGTACTTTATTATGGATATCAGACTGCTTGTAGAAATAATGTGATGCTAAGCAGAAAAGTAATAAATATTCCTGAGGCTTCTAAACCATAGATAGATACTTGTGAATCAGCTAAACTCAGCCTGTCATTAATGTTGAATCAGTGCATTTTTTGACTTGTTTCTGGTAAAAATTAGAAGGAAATGAGATTTGTTCAGGATTTTTTTTTTAATGCATGGCATAACTTCAGTAAGTAAGTATCAGACATTAATATGTTAGCTAGAGTCATGTTAGTATTACTTTCCAGTTGTAAAATATTAATTATTAGAAGAATAGAGCAAATAGAATTAAAAAATGAGAAAGGAATTGAAAATCAATAAAGAACATAGTTGTTCCAAGCTACACAGACTATTTCAAAACTGTTTGAAATGCAGAATCATGACTCCATCCTAGTCTTGCATAAAAAGCTGGAGAAAATGTCAACAGTGTACTAGTAGTATATGAAAGCTCAAGCTATTCTATATAGAAATGGCAGTGGTGCCTATGGTTAATGTTCCCAGCACTTTCTGTACAAGATTAAATTTGGTTTTACTTTATTAAAATTTTGCTGTTTGGACCAGAGCTTCCCCTGCACGGTATTTGCCTCAGGTTTTGAGATTTGTTTGTTTGCTTTTTTTATGCTCCAGCTAAAGCACAGTTATATGTAGTTTGAAAAAAAAAATGCATTTTCACTGCCTATAAAAAAAAAAAAAATCCGAAACGCTTGTTCATGTTTCTCATTGAGAAGAAAAAGGTTGACACGCCAGCCCTTGTGTCTGGGGTATTGTCTTAATGATACGGAAAAATAATTGTTAGCTTTAGAAAACAAAAACCCCAAACCTAAGCATAGCCTGCACGCGGCAGTGCACTTTGATATGCCCAGGAGAGATGTGTTAGCACTTGGCAGGTAAGTTCTGCTAAGATTATTATTTTCTGTCCTGGGGACGTTGTGGCTCTTTACAGCTTCTGTCTGTAGGAAGGCTCTATCAGTGCAGGAGCCCTGAAGCGTTCCCCAGCCTCGGCCTTCTGGCCCACCACTGAGAAGCACCTGGAACAGCCTTCTGGACACAAAAAGGGATAGGGAGATATTCCCCCTATCTCAGAAAGCGCAGGAAAACCACTGAAGAAGCAGGAGTGATGGTGAGGAATGATCAGATCCTGGTTCCGAGGGTCAGAAGGACAGTCTGGGGTGGCCTTTACAAAACAGAGGGGAGCTGAAAAGATGGCAGCAGAGACTGTGTTAAGAATTCAAGAAAAGATAAAGTAAAAAGCTGCAAAATGGAAAGGAAGTCAGCCTGGAGAAGCTGCAGTAGCAGAAAAAAAAAAAAAAACTCAAATTTTTTTTTTTTTTTTTTTTTTGGACTTGAAGAGTCCTGTGACCATCATCTTTTCTTCCTTTGGTGAATGAGTATGGAGTCGTGTTTGTGAGCCCTCCTTCCCATGGGGTCAGGCCGCAGGAGGAAGGGCTGCTCAAATTGCAAGTTGTGGAGATCTCCACTGCGTCACTACAAAGATCTGGCCTTTGCTGACACCAAAGTTGAAGGGTAGGGTGGTTTTACACAGTGAAATTACAGAATTTTCTATAATTCTTAGTTTTTAACTGAGTGGCTTAGGTGAATTCAGGTTTAAAGCTTATGATGACAAACAGTATCAACTAAAAGTGCTTTAAACGCATGAGATAACTTGTTAAGCATTCCTGAATATCAGGCCCTAAGAACCCAAATTTATCTTAGCATCAGTGGACTACTTAGACAGTTCAGCTTTCAACACATGAAATCTCCTTATGAGACAGAAGAATACTGTTCTGGATCTACAGAGATGTTTATTATTGTTTAGGGGAACACCTAGCTAAAATAGCTAATTCTTTGAAAGCATCACTAATACTGTTGTGTTCAGTAAAAACTTACTATGGTGGCGAAGTACAATAACAAATAACAGGTCATCTAAGAAATACTCACTACCTGCTTCGTTTCCTTGGAAAGACAAAGATCTTCTGGAAACGTAGGTCATGATCATGCATTAAATTAATATGCCACCACTAGCAGTATTTAGTAACTATGTAAAAGCAACTGAATTAAACCCCTGTAAATCTTTTTAACTGTTAGACTTGGATCAATATCATTTAAAATACCATATATTATTAAAAATATAATTTAAAATATAATCATTCTAACTTAAAGTGTTTCCAAAATGTAGTACTAAGATACCTAAGAATGTTAGAAAAATACATACTGTAGTAGATCATTTCTAAAATAATATCCAAGAAGAATATTTTTCTTAAAATTTCACTACAGCATCAGCATTTACCTTGTCCTACATTTTTGGGTTTTTTTTCTCATTCTCATTTGTCTTTTCTCTCCCTCTTTTTTTTTTCTCCCTCTTTGATTTATTTGTTTTTATTTTGCACTCTTGATCTCTCTTCCTATGTGCTTTATAACTACTTCCTTAGACCACATTGTCATAAAATAAAAAGTAATTGGGATTGATAAGGACCGTCACAGGTCATGTAGTCCAATCTCCTTCTCAGATTGTCCGGATCCAAGAGCACTCAAGTTTTGCTCACTAAAGATGAAGATCCCACAAGCTGTCTGGGAGCATTTGAACAATCACATGGTAAAAGAGCGTCTCCTAGTATCTTTCTTACAGGAGTTTTCCAGGTTCCAGCTTGTCCCCATTTCCTCTCGTCCTGTTGCTGTGTCCCTCTGAGGAGAGCCTGACACTGTTTCCTTTGTGTCCCCTGCTCAGGACGTAGTAAGGCCTGCCCTGAGCCCTCTCGAGCCCAGCTCTCCCAGCCTCTCCTTGCATGCCAGATGCCATGACCAATCCGGCTGCCCCGTGCCCACTGCCTCCAGTATGTCCATCTCCTTCATACTGGGAAGGCCAGTGCTGCACCCAGTGCTCCTGATACGGTCTCGTAAGTCCCAAATAATCACCTTTCTAGATCTGCTGGATACCTTCTTGCTAATGCAGCTCAGGACATGCCTGTCCGTCTCTGCTGCAAGGGCACATTTCTGATTCATGTTCAGCTTATTGCCCACCTGGACTCCCAGCTCCTTTTCTGCAGAGCTCTTGTCTGGGCAGTGGGTTCACCACCTGCCCTGGTGTGGGTTGTTATCCTACCCCAAGTACAGCTGGTTTTGCCAAACTCCCTGACTGTCTTGTGAGCCCGTTTCTCCAGCTTTTCGAGGACCTTCTGACTCACATCCGTGTACTACACTGCATGGACTGTCCCCTTCCTCCCACGCTCCTCCCCGGTTCAGAGATGTCCGCAAGCTTTCTGCACGCGCCCTCCGTGCTGTCACACGTCACAGCTGCAGCAGCTGCCCACCCGTTTTTCCCCTAAGTGGGTCAAGGTCTCTATCACTCTCCGGCTCATGTCACCGTTGCTAGCACATTTATTTTTACATTAGTTTCCAAAGTCAAATAGCAACTAGGCTGGGAAGCTCTTCACCAGCTAAGAACTCCTGTATTTTTCTTAACTTTGGTGAATCTGTCAGTATGTAGTGGAAGAAAAGCTTCTTGGGAGAGGGTTAGTACTGGTTGTACCACAAAGTATGTGCAGAGTCACTGATCAAAGAAGGCTGATACTGAAAAAAACATGGAAAAGGTTATTTTAGTAGGAATAGAAAATAGTATTATTTCCATATGAGAACAAAATGAAGACTGTCATGAAGCTGAATATGACATATGATGGAAAACAGAAAAAGTAAGTATAAACTGAATTTTGCAAAGAGGAGTCGATATACCAAAGGGGAATATACGGCTAAGATGACGACACAAAGAAAAGGCAGTATGTGTCTGATTTATCCAAAACTAAGAGGATGGGTATCATTACTGTAAATTTTAATATCCTTTTTTTTTTTTTTTTTTTTCAGAGGCTGGGATTGTAAAACCTTTATCTCCTGATATATTGTTACTTCATATGATCAAATGAACTACTGTGAAACCTCACATCAGACATCATGTCTGAGAAAGTGCACTGGTTCTGCTTGTTGATGTCTGTTTGAATTTCTTTCACAATGTTTTGAATCTTTCCCCAAATCGTTGTCATTTGTACTTCTGACTGAGTGCATTTCCTCACTCATATATTTTAACACTTCTTGTATGCCTTCAAGCAGCAAAAGAAATGCATTTTTCATTGGCTGAGTTGATGCTACTGTTTCTTTTTCATTGCATTTGTTACTTGACAATCATTAGGGCAAGTTTTTGTTGTTTTTGTTGTTACTCTGCTCAATATGGCAATGTGTTCAGAGAGAACAAGCTGGTTCATTTTATTCTGCTTTGTTAAGGGACTGCCTCTAACTGCAATGTAAGAGCTAATCTAATTAAAATTAATAGCAAAAATCATTAATCAGCATTTAAAATGGGATATCTAGGGATTTGCAAAACACAGCAAGTCAGGCTATGAGCTATACCTTGATTACTTGGCTAACCTGAAGGTCATCTAAAAAGCCGTGCTTACCCAGCATCTGTGCTCCGTCTAGAGTATGTGTCTGTTACTATGACCGAGCTCTACTACCAGTGGGAAACACATCTGAGACTGGCTATTTCACTGCATTTCCATGCGTGAGACAGATCCGGCCTCTGTGCCCTCCTCAGGCTTTCACCTTCATATGATGCATTTGAAACCTGCCTGCAGACTGCAGACACCAGGCAGAGATGTCCTCCAGCAGCCGTCTCACAACCCTGTCTCCCTAAAGCCCGGCCGTTACCTCTCCTTATATTTTTCTCTGTTGCCCTAAGGAAGAAATTCATATGAGATGCAGCTAATACTTATTGAAGACACTCTGTGTTGAAGTATTGAAGGCTGCTTGTTGAGGCCACCTTATTTCTTAATGGTAAATTAAGATTATACTCTTTCCATTGCCTTAAGCAGAGATTGTTCATATTGCTTTCTGTCTAATGGAAAAAAGAACACTCACATAGTCTTTTATTTTTTTATATTAAAAAAAAAAAAATAGCCCAGCCTGCTTTTCCTCCTGCTCCCTCCTCCACATTGTACACTCACTACTTGTTTTTTAACCAAAAAGTGGTAGTCCGCAGCTCCAGTTGCTATGTTGTTCATATTAAGCCTGGCAGTAAAAGATGTTCATTTGGCTTCTCTCAGTTATAGAAGAAGCAGTAAAAATAAATTTGAGGGGAAACTAGCAGAATTTTAAATAAATTCTTAAAAGAATCAAAGATAAAGTTTCAATGAAGAGAGGAGGAAACAGAGGAGGCTAGTTAAGACATTTTAAATGTTTAAATGTTTAAATCTGTTTGTAAGAGGTTTCTTCATCATAGTTGGTTTTTTTCAGTGTGTCCTTCCATCTCACAAAGAAAAAAAACCACTCAAAAATAAGCTTCAAAAGGACATTGAAGCCAAAAAAATGAATTTAAGTTTGAACCAAAAAAAGAAAAAAATAAAAGAGTTTGAGGCCACATCTCTTCAGACAGCTGACTGGTATACTTTACTGGGATATCTGTGGCTGAGGTCTCTCTACTATCTGGTTAGTTAAGTTGCTCAAACCCCTCACCTGCTTTCTATTTTCTTTCATCTACTGGTAACATCACTGAAAAAGCAGTGATTCACATTCCCATGTCTGTTTATTACAGTCCCATATTTCTTTCTTCACTGGCTATTTCCACGTTATTATGGAGAGAAAAGTCTTGTCATGGCCTATTGAGAGAATTCAAAGCACTATTGATGCCTTCAAGGTCCTTATTCCTTTGAAATAAAACAATAGTTATGGAACCAGAGAGCAAAAACAAAGAGCTAGTGAAGAACCTAAATTCAGTGGAAATAATAGCACAGTCCAACTTACACAAATATTTTTTTCCTTCAAAAGGCAAAGGTATCTCACATTGGTGTCCAATGTATTAAATATACTTTAATTGAAAGACAAAGCATGTACCAGTCAAATACTGACTGAGAAAAAAGTATATGTCAGATAAAAAGATTGAAGAAAAATTACTCTGGCTGATATGAAAATTAAACACAGTCCCATATTCTCTCCATGCCCCAAACTCAACTCATATTAAGTAAATGCAGAATAAGAGCAAAAGAAGCAAAAAAAAAAAAAAAAGTCCCATACCTTTTTGCGGTATCATTTAATTCCACTTCTCCCCACGCACTTCAAGTATTGATGTGGAGATGAACTTTTTAACAAAGCCTTTTTTTTTTTTTTTTTTCCCCAGTGTCAGTGATGCAGTGAGAATACTGAGGCCTCTGCTTTGCTTTTAGCACTTGCAGAAACACTGTGCAGTCCCACAGTTTCACATCATTCTGGGACCACAACGGGACGCAGGCCAACTGCTGGCACCAGCGCTGCAGTAGGCAGCGTATGCAGACGCGCAGCGAGAACAGATGTCTCAGGAAGCTGCTCATTTTGAGAGGAGCCCAGTTACAGATCTCTCGCACGGTGCCTCTTTCTGTCAATAAAATGCTCTGTTCTGAGTGGGTTTCAACTATGTACTGAGCCCTACCAGAGTAAAAAGCGAAGGAAGCGATTCCCCAAACGAGGGCAGCCTGAATGTGCAAGGAGCATTAGGAAGTTGGGGAGCCATGTGGTGGGCTCTTGCCTTTGCACAAAAACGTTTTGTAGGTTTGGCACTGCAGGTCTGGGGTTCGAGAAAAACACATGCCTTGGCTGTGTTGCATCCTATGCCTCATTCCCTGTAAGAGACATTTGGGATCCAAGAACTGACTACAAACAGTGGCACTGTGCTGAAAACAAATCAATCCTCAGTGCTGTGAAAGAGGAGCACGAGACAGGGGTTGATTGGAAGAGTTTCTTCTTTTCAACCTACATGGACTCTCCTCCCATGGCCCTGCCTCCTCCTTTAAATTGTGTGCCCAGCAGAGAAATTCTCAGTGTGGAAGTCAGTGATTTTACAGTAACAATGGGTCAGCCTCTCATTTATGCCAATTCACTTTACATTGTTCTGGCAAAGTGCAGTGATATAAAGGCATCCTGTTACAAAAGAAAGTCATGTCTGTCTTCTTTTGTGCTTAATAGTACCAATTCCTGCTCTGGAAGGAGCAGTCACATATTTCAGATTCAATGCCTTGGCAGACTCAGGCAGCTGTTTCCCTTTTTGCTTTCCATCTGGTAGAAAACAGAGTTGGAATCAACCTGACAGACTGCCAAAAGAAAGTTAGTAGGGAGTAAAAACTTTTAAACACTGCAGGATTTGGCCCACTTCCAATGAAAATAGATTTGATTTTCAAAGAATTTACCATAATTCTCCATTACATGCTGTTATAAATGAGTTATTCAATTTTGTGATATAAAACTATTGAATATAAGATTTTTTTTTAAACTTTCAGATTTATGGAAATTGTATAAGTAACATCCTTGGATGCTGGCATAAAATCCAAACTGATGGTGCCATAATTATTTTCAAACCTTTTGAATTGTGAGCTCAATGCTAGTATTTCTGCTTAGCATATAAGCATCAGATGGTGCTGTGCATGGACATGATAAACTAGTACCTCCATATTAAGTGACTCCATGTCCCTGTTTTTAAAGTGATGCAAATAAAGGATTGTTGTACTGAATATATCTCTCCTGCTCACTCCAAGGAGGAAGCAAATAGATTGTGAATTTCAAAATGTAGCAGCAAAATGTGTTTTCTTTTTTTCCATATTGATTTCTTAATTAAAATTATTGAATTTTGTGGTAAGGGTAGCACTTCTCAGCGTGGGGTGGAGAAAAAGGACTATTATGAGAATTAGAAATAGCTGTGCAGTGCAGAGAAGATAATTGCTGTCCAATATTCAGTGGCCTTCCTATCTCAAAGCATTTCAAAATGACGATTCTGCTTTTCACTCTACATCTTCCTTTATTTGTTGTATTAAAGAGCTGAATGCATTTATTCTTAGTCTTTGTTGATGTTACATTTGCAGCTGAAAGTTTAAACGTGTGATGAGGTTGCATTTTTTTTTCCTTTTTTGGAAACTTCTGGATCAGGCAGACATTTCATATCTGTAAGGATGGGAACTGTGCCTTTTTCTTGTTTCAGAACTGCGTGCACTTCTTTGGAAAGTGAGTACAGAGAAACTGAAAACATACAGCCTCCCAAATCCCTTTTCAGTGCTTGCAAAGTAGCAGAAAAGCTTCATGAAAGTAGCAGAAGTAATGGAGAAAAATGCAGCAGAAAGCTAAGAATGCTGAAAATGGAAGTTGAAGCAGGGTGGGGATTAAATGTCAAGGATCTTGAAAGGAAAATATTGAAAATAAGAAAGTCAGAACACAAAGAAAACCTACAAAATTATGAAATATAATACTAGTGATGTCTACAGCTCAGATAAAAAGACAAGAAACCATGAAAAGATGAGGACTAGAATAAATGTGCTATCATCAGAGGAGACAACACATCCAATAACATCCATACTATAAATAAAAGAATGATAAAACAGAGAAGCAATGGGATTTAGCCCATAACTTGAGAATAAGAGGAGCTACAAAGTGGGAAGGTAAAGAATATTTATAAAGACATCAAAAACTGTAAAAGATATGGGAGAACACTAATTTACAGCTTAAATAATATATATGTCAAGCAAAATAAGCAGAATGAAGGAGATGAAATGTCATGCAATAATGCCCAGGTCACCTAGAAACCCACTGTACGATCTTAAATAAAATTCTGTTATCTGGAGATTATTCCATATTCCTAGATGTGGTAACAGCAGTAAAGAGAGACAGCAAAGTTGAATTTGCATTTAGGTAAATCTGATGAAATTGGGGGTGATGAAGATAATGCTACCAACATTGTTTTTGCTTTAAACTACCTGAATGTTTAAAATAAAAGTGCTTGGACTAGCACTTAAGCATTGAGAAATTTAGCATTTTTAAAAATATTTAAATCAAAATTGAAAAATGTTACTTGTGCATTTACATATATGAAGGCTTTCTTTTTACAAGATGTACATGGGATTAAATTGAAACCATAAAGTCCAAGGGTCTTCACTTCCTTGGAAAACAGCTTGGTGTTAATGATAGTCATTGATAAAGTGAGGGACAGGAAGAAACCAATTCCAAATAAAGATCTATCTATCTATCTATCTATCTATCTATCTATCTATCTATCTATCTATCTATCCATTTATTTATTATTAGTGGAAGAACAGCTAGGGTGTTCTGAAATTTTCCCAAAAAGAATGTGCCAGTGAGGCCCAGAAATAAAAACCAACTTCTTACCAAAAGAATTGTCTCCCTTTTTGAAACAGCCAAAGAAGAAAAGAAAGGGAGCAGAAGAGAAGAAATAAGGGATAAAAGTATTAGCTTTCTATATGTTGCATATGTCAAATTTCTGGAAGGGACATTTAGACTCTCTTTTTGGCATATATGCATGATGTAGTGAACACTTGATTTTATTTTGGAGTAGCTGTGAGGACTAAGTAACATATTTACTCTTCTTATGTCTCAATTTATATATTTTCTAGCAAGAGCAACCTTCCAGAAAATTATGAATTGCTAGATTTCAAGGTACTGTAATTCAAATAATATACATTTTATAAAGCCGGATGGGGATAATAAAACAGAAATATATAATTAAAATAACTTTATTTTGTATTAAGAGCAACTTAGTTGAGTAATTGTCAGGTATTATAGTTCACAAAATGAGACTTGCTGTGCTATCCGTATTCTGCTATATTATCCATTTTATCACTATCACAGAAATACTGCAACAATATCCAGTGCTGTTTAGATGGGCCAGAATCTTTCCACAGGGCCTTGTGATGCACTGTTCCTGAGAGGAGGATGCCGAGTCTGGTCTACAAAGAGACTTTCAAAAATCAGCAGCAATTGGGTATTTCTGCTGCTGACGGTAGGCTCTAAGAAGCTCATGTTTGTTATTTACTGCTACCTATGTACGAAATAATTACACCCAATAAACTGGTTCCTGCTATTCCTTTTTCAGACGGCTGGGTAAGATTAGCCAAGGCAGAAGAAACCTTCATCCTTTTAGAAAAGGTAATCTATTTTCCCAGAAACATCGGCAGTCATTTAGATGAAGGAAGTGCCTGGCAATCTATTTGAGTTGCAGTGCTTTTTTAAGCACCTTTTAAGGTGCTTATTTGTTGTGGAAAGCAGCGTAAATGAAGGAAATTTTTCTCATCTCCTGTGTTTACTCTAACTGCAAACATACCTACATGCACACATCCCAAACTGAAAATATGTAGGTATTTATATGCCTGTAAATATATGGCTATCCACACACACGTATATGTGTATTTTAAACAGAAGAAAAGGAGAGGCGTGACTGTCAGCAATTCTTATCCCTCTGTCTTGTTATGTTTGATAAAGCGTCAGAAACATGCATAATATTATGGAAATAATATTAATAACATTGATCCTCATTTTTTAATAATTTCACTCAAAGGCAATGAGATTTAGTATAACTTTATTAACCTTGATATAGATCAGGCTAAATAAATTAGTACATATGGGTCTGTATTTACATGCAAAAACTTTTATGTTTGAATGTAAATTTTATTAGTTTATGTATTAATTTGAACCTCCTGGAACAACTTCAATCAGATGTTTTAGTAGCCTTGAAGTTTGGATATAAAAGTGAGTTTTAGCTACTCAAATCTCAGTTTTCTTGGATTGTTGCTTTCCATGCTTATTTAAACGTGTCTGGCATATCCTGTGGGGCAAACAGAAAGGCAGTTGCCTTAAATGAATCATTATTGCTGTATCTACATGTTAACACTTTGGTACTCTGGTCCTGTCAGAGGGCTTTATCCACATGTAGTACCACTATTATCAGGAATCCTAATATTGCTGTCTTCTGTCAAGGTTTGGCTGTCAGCCAGACTTCTTTTATAAAAGTTGTTTTAATAGCATTAAACTTGAGCATGTGCATAGATCTGCTATCAAATGGTTACAATACAGAAAGAGATTATATTGCTCAGCTATGAAATTCAGGGTAGGAGAAAAAAAAAAGATCGCCATTTATGTGAAGCATTGTTCTCTAAAACAGGCATGTCTCTCAAGCTTTTCAGCAGGAATATTAGGAATTCATCAAGATACATTTTGACCTTAGAATTGGCTCATCAACACTAGATTTTTTAATGGCAGTATTCTTAAAATTAATGCAAAAAATGAAGGTAATGGTGAGTACATATGTGTTTATGTCCCAGTGGTAGTTATATATGCGCTTTCAACAGTAGCCTTAATCATCTGTCTTTTATGATCTTCACACATATGCCATTTAACTAAAAACAACTATCAGAGAAATATTTCTTTCTTTCCTTGCTCAACATTAATGATCTCCTCCGACATTTTTCCTGTCTAAGTCCGACTTTGGGCAATGTTATATCTACCCTCAACATCTTACATTGGTTTGTTTTCAGACTGACAAAGACATCTGACATCTGCAACTCATCTGGTCGTTTTATCAAGGTGCCATCAATTTACCATTCAATTACATGCTTAATCCCTCTGGAAGAAAATTAATTCTTAGTATCTAGCTAG
The DNA here is from genome assembly GCA_003342815.1 of Eudromia elegans. Taxonomy (NCBI): domain Eukaryota; kingdom Metazoa; phylum Chordata; class Aves; order Tinamiformes; family Tinamidae; genus Eudromia; species Eudromia elegans. Next base: position 4,486,433 of record PTEX01000045.1, on the reverse strand, counting down.
GTCTGAGCTTGGGTGGTCTCCAGGAATCTCATTTCAAAGTGAAATTTTGCGGAATCGAATATTCAAATAGTTAAAGAACTTTAGATATAATATTAATTTTAATTCTTTCCTGTGTATGTGCACAGCTAGACTGAAAGTAATTGGATCCCCAATCCACTAAAATTAATTTTAATGGTAAAACCATGGTTAACATCACTGGAAAAAAACCCCACCAAGTTCTGATGGCTTTACTGGTGTCCATGGATACACACAGAGGATTGCTTCATCCATCACTGACACTCAGCTGTCAGTGTCTGTCTGGAAAAGGCATCATCTCCGATAAAACATCTTTTTTATTTTTGGCCTTTCAGAACAATCCTCACGTTTCTTGCTGAGTTTGTGGTTGCTGTTTTTTCTTCCACGGTTTTGATATGCTCAAGTATGCATCTTCCAATTTGTAATGTGCATCTGGATATGAAAAAAAAAAAAAAAAAGGTATCATTCCTTTCCAAATGAGAATAGTTCTATTTTCCTTCAATGGTAAACATACAAATGAAAGAACCATGTCTGATGATATGAATCCCTTGTAGGCAGAGAAAGGCTCTGTTTTCCCATAGAATAAGTGTAAATGTGGCCAACAGGTTTTCTGTGAGCATCCTTTACATATTGGCATTCTCCTCAGAGCATGGAGGAAGCAATCCTCCGCTGTCCCTCTGGACATCTTTAAAATTGTAGGTTGAGTCCTGTGTTCAAACCCAAAGATACGTCTGGGTGAAGACATCCCCATGCAGCCATACAAGCCACTGTCTTTTCTGGGAGATGGTGCAAATGGTCATAACATGATCTCGTGGCTGTGGCTGCAGCCACCAGCAGGAGTCAAGGTTTTGCACATGTAAAGGAGCCATAAATCTACTTTGCTCTTGAGAGGGCTTTTTGTCTGGGAACAATACAGAATTAGACCAACTTAGAGCAACAGTCTAGGACATGTGAGCCTTGTGTGCAAGGCCCCACACTGGGCTCTCCTGCAAGTGGCCACAGCAGCTCCACAAAGCAGCTCTTGGGTAAGCGCTGCACAGCGCAGGGGTTGCAGGGTTTACCCCCTCCCAGGAGCAGTTAATGCTTTCATGCCTTGGAAAAGGACAGTCAGTCTTAAAAGTCTGACCATGCTCCAAAAACATGGGATATTTTTCTGTATTCACTTGTCTCAATTCTCATGTTGCAAATTTACTACTATTTTCTTGGATGTGAATCTTGCTGTGTAACAATTACCCTTTATCTGAACATTAGAGAGGATAAGGGCTTTTATGCTCTTAACCTTAGCTCCTCTGGTTTAGGCATTATCTCTTACTATTCTAATGTGAATTTCAAATATTCCTATTTTCTTTTAAACATAGCTTCTTTGCAAACGAATCTTGATTTCATTTTTTTCCTCCACTAACCCAAGAGTAACACAATTAAAATTAACTTATTTGAGGTCAGGCAAAGCATCCAACACTCACATGACTTTGGGAATGGGATAGTCTATAGGAAAATTGTTATATTTTTAGCTGTGCATTTTAGTATTGACTACAATGAGTGTAGAGAAAATAGTGTGACATGAGTCTGGGCCTTCAAAAGAGTGGTAAGTGGAATATAAACAGCCATACTAGCTGTCAACATCATGCAAGCCCAGAATTACTCATCAAGATGAGAATTTGCAAAGTTCCTCCAAAAAAAAAAAAACAAAAACACCTGCCTATTGCTAAGAAAGTTTCTTGCGAACGTTTGAACTTGTGTCACAATAAAACAAATTATAAAGGTACTTGAATATACTCACCCAGATTTAAATATATATATATATATCACACTCACTTCAATACTGAATATATTATTTGTAAACAGTTGGGTTTGTTTACTGTGCCCGGGGTTTTCTATTTGGTTGCTCAGGTTGCTCATTTTGACAGTCAGCATTTTAAACCAACTACCTCTCTAAGCTGCCTTTTTTTGTCTCGTTTGAAACATGAGCATGGCAAGGGTGATTATCATCAATATTGCAGCGTTAAGTTGGCATTAGTTAATTATCTTTGAAGATATCTACAGTTCTTTACATCTGAAGAGAAAGCTAAAGGAATAACTACTTGCTTTCTTTTTTAAGAATCAGATTAGAATTAATGGTTTAAATTAAAAGTGAAAGATCTGAACAAGATAAAAGGAAATATGTCTTAGCAGACAAGTAATTAGATGATAAAAAAATATTTTCTACCTATGAACCTGAATCACCTTCATTAATAATGTTCAAAAATGACTTAGATACCCTTTTGTTGGCTTGTTATATAGGAACATTGTGTTCCACCCAGGAGATTATACCACATGATCTGTGAAATCTTTTCCAATCAAATAATCAGAAGATTTATAGAAAGGAGAAACCTGTGACCTATCAGTGAGTTTTTTTCTTTATTTTTCAATGATATACATAAAAACTGTTTAAAAGAATATCAACATCTTTCATATTGCTAAAGTACAAACGTAGTTGATTCTTATATGTGGGTTCAGTGCTTTCAAGCAGATTCCTAACACAGACTAAGGGGTCCCAAACTGTGGTATGTGTGTACAACTAGCGGTGCAGAGCTGGCTCAGAAATGGAAAATGGCTCGATGTGGAAAAGGAGCTGCAGCCTCTTGTGTGCTGCCTGCCACCCTCACTGCTTCTGCTGCTTAAAGCCTGCAGAAAAGCCTGCAAAGTCTGACAGGAAAAGTGATGTGCTGGAGGTTCCTGTTATTAGCATCTCCTACATTATAGATTCTTAAAATCTTATCCTTTTAAAATTAAATTTATATTTGAAGCAAAAAAAAAAAGTGGATTACAGACTTGGGAATTTCTCCTATTCTTTCTGTTAAGCCAGGTTCTACATCAGTGATTTCTGTTAGCCTTTCCACTAGAAAGAAAAAAATGTGAAATTTATACAGAATTATAGTATTTCCTTGTGATGATATCACAGCGGGGGGTTTTTTTGTGCGTATGTGTGTTATAGTGATGCTATGGGGATACATTTCTAAATGCTTACATCTACGCTTTTCTTTCCTTGGTTTTTATAGCTATAAACTTTACAGCCTGGTACCACACTTAGAGAAATGAATGTGTATACTAGCTTGGATACTTATTCTCTTCATTTACTTAATATGCCACAATTCAAAAATGGCTGTTTATGTGAACATTCAGATCGAGGGGGTCCTTTTTAGGCATTTGACTTTGGAAGTATGTTTGTCTAATAGAAAGTATACATATATTTGGAAAAATATGACCTTATTTTTCAATATTTTGTAATTGGCAGTTACATTTAGCGCATGATTTTGCATGGCAACATCATTTTCTTGTGCTCATTTGTTGCATATGGTAAATTACAACTCCATTAAATCTTATAGCGGAGAAAATACAAAAAGAACACAATGGAGTAACAAATATAGAGAGAGCAAAGTTTTCACTGGAAACAAAGCTAAGTTATTTTATAATTCCAGAGAAATTCAGAAGCTTTGCTCAGCTTTTCTTTTTTGATGCAAGATCTTATATATGTTTTTATCTGCCTTTGTAACTTGCATGTAGGACAGCTTAGTCTCTCACATACAACTGTAGGCTGATTTCTGCCAAACCAGAGAGCTAAGACTGGGCTAAGACTGAGTAATTCCACTGGAACTTTGGAAAGGACTCACCTGAGTCACTAGATAAGGAATTTTTAGGGCCAATAGGATGAACTGAGACTGGTTCCTGAGAAAGGAAATTCAGGGCAAAGCTGAAGAATAAATTCACCTCTGAGGGAAACAAATCCAGTAATTCCATTTTAGCCATTGAAGCAGATAGGATCCTCTTCATACTGGCTGCCAGCCCGTGTTGGGTACTGAGATCTACTGCAAAGGTTATTCTAACTGTCCATTTCCCCGGTCCTACTTCTCCTACGCTGGCTTCACATTCAGCCTCCTCCTTTGCAGCATAGTTACTGCTACTCCTGCCTTTGGCAGCGATACCAGGACAGCAGCCTCTTGCCTCTCTTCCAGATAAGCCTTGTGCTCAGAAGTCACTCAAAGCAATGGGCAAAAGTCTTCCATCTATTCCATGCATATATTCTATGCATCCTGTGCACAGTGTGCAATTTTCTTGCCTTAGTATTTGTATAGCATAGGAAACTGCACCAGGAAGCAGAATCAAGGATGTCCAGTTAATTGCTCTTTTAACCCATGCTTTTGTTAACGTACATGTAACATCTTTTTACATGCAGATATATTATTTACACTGGTCTATGAGTGAACGTTACTATTTGGTCTATGCTATACACATTGCCTTGCAATGCCTAGAGCTGCAGGCAGACCTAGGCAGAGGCAGACACAACTAAACTGGAAAGAGAGCTAGCTGGGCCACTCTGGTACACATCTGAAGCAAAAGTATTCCTCACACCAACAACTGATCACAGAGAATAAACAGATGCTTAAGCTTCTTTGCTGAATCTGTCCTTGAACATAGTTGTTTCTGCTCTCTTTTGAATTTGAGGAACATTTTACAGTAGGGACTACTGACCCCTTCAGTTGAGGTTGCAGTTCTCCTAAGGTCAGCCCTGCAGAACAGAGCTGAATCATTGCGGCTTTTAAAGCTTAAACCAGAATGGCTCAAAAAGCCAGTATTTCAAATTAAGTACCAATCTGAAAACAATTCCCGAGTTAAGATGTATTAAGTTCTATGTGTTGGAACAAATGTGAATTACTTTCTGCTGAGCATATCTAAGGATTTTTGTGGGTTTTTTTTTTTTTTTTTTTTCAGATTATGCAGGAACAGGATGACAACATGAAACAAAAATACTACACATACACAGATATGGAAGATTAATCTCTGATTCCAAATATTTAGTTCCATATTTAAAATATAATCCACACTTCCAGATTTTCTTCATTTGCACATATAAAACACATATGCACATGCGCATTCACACAGCTAGTAATGATAAATATGTAACAGTTACTATATTTAGATATGGATTTGCCATATAACAACAGTTTGCAAGACATATTTATAGGATTACATCTATAGTGTAACCTGCAGCAAGACTGCTAATCAAATGGAAAAAGAAACGATCCAGTATTTGGTGATGAAAATTGCTTTACAGTGACTGATTATACTAATCAATCTTCCCCAAGTAAATCACCACTAAAAAATAGTCGATAATTATAGGATCTTTCCCTGTAACTGAGTAAGAAGGGGAATAAAAATAAACTCTCACAGCAAAGCTGTCCTCCTCAGTAAACACAGCAGTTTGCATTGCTTCCAACATGTTGGAAGGATATTTAGATAATGTATCCAAGTTGTTTTACCTTTCAAAAATATAAATCTTATGCTGATTGGGCTAGCACTGGCAAAACTGTCCATTGCAACTAATGTATCCAACAGTCTTCATAAGCTGTCTACAAACAGGCTGTGGCATTACTAATTTCTTCATGATTCACAAATCTTTGTCAGCTTTTACAAAAATGTGGCCATTTATGGCATTTTAGAGTTTAAAAGAGTGTTTCTCCCTTTTCCACTGTTAACAAAATTCTCAGTTAAAACCATTTTTGGGAGACCAGTGCCAATAGCAAACAAATCTTTTTGATAAAATTACTATGAATAAATGCATATAGATAAATCATTAACACGGTAAGCCATGTAAGAAAAATTCACAGTTTATGACAAGCCGCTTTTTTGTTTGTTTGTTTGTTTGTTTTAGCCAAAAATTATCCCAAGAAATAGAGTTGATGAGGCTGCAAGTAGAAATACGAGAGACAAACACAATTGCAGGAACCTCAGCAGAGCAGAGCTCCCCTATGGTAAGGCAGCAGCACGAAGCGCTGGAGTTTCTCCCATGCCCTCTCTGAAAGTTATTTGTCAAAATTATGCAAAACTCTGTGTGGTGTCTTTTTAGTCTCAGTATTTCACTTAGCACAGACAAAAGTCTCCTGGTTCAGGGAAGCTGGGAAGACCGCATAGAGCCGGCTCCCAGTCAATGCCCCAGGGACAGAATTCCCAAGCTGGGCTGTGGGAATGTGCCATCTCTTTGGTGCCAGTGGCATGTACAGTGTCACAGAGGCAGCGAGCTCATACACAGCATGTCAGTGGCCTGGGTTACTGCAGTGCACTCACTGCTCTACTGGCTTCCTGCCTGCTTTTAATATCAAAATGAAGTTCATTTTCAACACTGTCAGCAAGGTAGGATCCAGCTAACCAAGTTTTTGACCATAATCTACCAAGTTGCAGCCATAGGTCAAAACATACAAAAGCAGAAAATAGATCATTTCCACTGAAATATGTAGCTGAGGATGGTACTTCCAGACTAATAATGACATTCAGGTTGCACTGCAGGAGCCTCTTTGAGAGACGCTTTCTTGCCATCATTAAATTAATGAGGGATGGAGAAAAGTAAAAATGCTTATGTTTACCCAAAGCAAAGTCTCATCATCTAGGAAGCAGGATCCCAGGAAGGAACCTCTCATGCATATCTGATTAACCAGAGGATACTTAGATACTGCAGCGATGAGTGCCATAAAAATTCTAGAAAAGAGAAAGCTCAGAAAAGCCCGCAGGCTGTATCTGCCCAACCTCATGTGAGAATCGCTCTCAGTTACTATTATAACTACAACTTTACTGTATAGTCATCCATTACAATGAAGTGGCAAAACTTCCCAAACCTATTTTTTTTAAATCAGCTTCAAAGGTTGCTACCACCCATAACATTAAAATGCAGATAACATTTTTCTGGATGAATAGCTCATAGTGCACCTTTGTGTCGCTCCATTAGTCTACTTCACTTATCTGTCATTCTTGAAGATGACAGGAAGGTCATATATCTTATTCCCAGCTCCAGAACAAATGCTTCTCTGGCATCTTTGGACCTTTCCTGTCTCCTCTTGTGATTTGTAGCTCCTGAATCCCACTGTGAAGAAAACACATTGCTATGTGAGAGGAAATTTCAAGCAGTCATGAGTGATGTTTTTCCATAAGTTACAACTATGCATGGTGAAAATTTTGTATAATATGTTCCTTCAAACATTTTTAGAGAGCTCTTTTCTGCCTTTTCTACCTAGGCTTAATACTGTTTTTCAAAGCTCATTAAAAACATTCCAGGTATTGAAATATTGAAAAAAAAACATGATTCTTTTACATGAAGGAGCTATTTGAATATGTGGGTGCAAAGGTTTGTGCCAGCCTAATTTCAAACAGAGTAAATTGTCTGCCCTTTTAAGTTTTTCTCTGTACAGGCATGAAATATAAGGCACTTTTTTTTTGTATTGGAGCTCAAAACAAAACTTATCCTTCAAAAGGTGGCAGAATTTCCTGTTTCTCTTCAGTTTAGGATAGGTGTAGTGATGTCTATTTCCCCTTTGTCATGGTGGAACAATTCAAATGTCACATTTAAAAGCAATATCTAGGGTTGATGAGACTTTTTTCCTGACTGAATTCTCAACTGTCATCGAATGCAAGATCCATGTTACTTAATAGGGATGATGACATCGACACTTTCTTAGAGACACCTGTTTTCCCCTTGGGTTTTCGCTACTACTCATTGTCTCCTCACAAAGCTGCTGCTGCTGAAATCTGGATCGGGAATAAAATATACTTTGCAAACAGTTTATAGCCAGCTTAGAGACCAGGTTTTATTTTCCACAATGGGTCCTTATTTTTCTCCCTTAAGCTAGACTTTGACAGTGTCTTAAATACCTAATGGCATCCTTCAAAGCCAAAACAATTTACATTTTTAGAGACCGAAAGCCAAAGTCTCCAAAGGCTTTTCTCAGTGTACACAATAAGTGGTACATTTCCACCTGCAACTGTCAATTATGCACCCTTGTCAATTATCAAGCTCATCCTGCTGATATTGGCACCTAAGTCAAAAAGACCATTAAGCCCAGGCATCACTGGATGCACTAAAATTAAAATTGTTAATGTATAACAGATGGCTGATGTTGGCTTGTTGTTATTATTCACGCACCAAAAAAAGCACATTAGAAGAGTTTCAAGAGTCTGCCTGACACAAAATAAGGTTGAAGAAAATGCATAGTTAAGCTTCAGTTTCAAAATATGTGTGAAAGAGCACACCAAAAACATGCTTCTCCATGTGCTGTAGTGTATTGCCACTGTCAGGTTTTAACTGCAAGGTTCCAACACTTTGTTATAACTTCTGTCACATCCTACGTAACTCTAAGCTATACTCTCAATCAGGTGCATTTTGTACTCCCAACTCGCAGATACTCCAGGTCCATCAGGCCACTTTCATTATAGACAACAGAGCACTTAATGCAAAGCAGCCTCAAATATTTCCTATCACAAGGGCTGAGCAAAGCCTAGTGTACTCCTAATGAAATCAAGAGATGAAGACCTGCAATCATCCAGCTGCTGAAACAATCTCCTAATTTTTGTGTTATGGATCAGCTTCAATAAGATATAATACTTTGTTTCAGCTGTATTGCAGTGGAGTTCGGATCTTTGTTGGGGAATTTACTTAAGGCTGTTCTCAGATATCATTCTGTTTTCTCAGCACATACATGCAAATCCCTTTAAGAATTTTCCCCATTCTGCTTTTGTAAAATCTCCCTTTTCTTCTTAATATGCTGAAAGATAAATTCAAATGTTCCAAACACAGTAACTGACCAAGTATTCCAGTTCTATTTAAGCTCACTACTAAGTGTCTAATGTTACATTATATGCATTTGAATATATAGAATTAAAAATAATTTAAAAATGAAAAAAAGAAGTCTTTTAATCTTTTTCATTCAAATTCAGAATTATATCATGAAGCTTTGTTTTGTTTTGTTTAGTTTTGTTTTCCTTAAATCCGATGTTAGGCTTCTAACTTCTCATTTAAAAGTAGGATTGACTTATTGGAATTTTATATTAAAGTGAAAAAGTTACTCATTCGCAAGGCTCTAGTAACTTCTGGAGACAGTATATGTGAAATGAAGAGAACTAAAGAAGAACAACAAAGAAGAAGCACTGGGAGCTACTTGCAAAATTCCCTCACCACATGACAATTTCTGACTTGAAGACTGAAACAACCATCTAGTCCACATCTTATATCAGGTTTATGGGATGCAATTTCAGATGAAGAAAGCCTTTAGCTCCCTTGTGAACAACGAAGCTTCTCCAGGTCTCTCAGATGAACTTTCCAAATGCAGTTTGTGTGCTGAGATCACACAAGTTCCTGTGTTGTAGCTGGAGAGCAGGTGGCATATTCCTAATAGTAGCACTATGTTCCAGTTTGAGCCTGCATACAGTAAATTTACCACTACAGATGTAACATAAATCTACAATCTGAAGTTTTAGTACTTCTGCAACGCAGCCATTACAAATGTCTGCTTTTTGCTCAGTGCCCATGACATGCATTGGAGGAGGGAGAAGTTGGATTTTAATAGGAACAGTTTTGGAGAGCTCCAGCTCATGCTTTTCTTATAAGACAGGTAATGAAAACACTGCTATTGTAATGACTTCAGATTATTTTCTAAGAGACTGAAGTAGTGTCACAGAATAATTTTCTTTTTATGAAAACATCAGGGGAGTGACGGCATGCAGTACAAAAGATACATCCACAGTTACAGAGCGTTAGTACTCCAACAGCACAGACTTTTTTTTAAATCCAGCGGGTGCCAATGGAGTCTCTTAGGACTTCTGGGTCCCCGCACTGAGGGAAATCTCTAAAACCTGCAGACACCAACGCACACTCTAATATGCCAGTGGTTTATGCATTTCTTCTGGCCAACAGAAATTCTTTAAGCTCACAGCAGTTTGAATAGTAGGTAACCAAATGTGACCCCTGCCCTTGTGTATAGCGACATAGGGATTAAGTTGGGGCCCTTCAAGATAAAGCTTGAGCTATCCCAAATCAAGGTGAAAAAACCTAGGGCTCCTGAACTTGGACTGTGAAACATTCACTGAGTGAGCATGCAGATGGATCTAAATCACACCTCCTACAGGACCTTATACTGGTACCTGGTTAGGATCTCATTAGGCACAGTTTAGATTTGGCTGGAATGTCAAGGCACTCTTACAGTCTAAGGCACAACTAAACTAAGAAGTTTAAAAACTACCAAAATACTCTGAGCTCAACAACGAACTTCAACAAGACTTCAATCCAAAAGTGTTGCAAACTTTTTTTTTTTTCATACGAAGCAAACCCAAGACTTTGTATTCAGATCTTAAATGCTGAAACTCTTGTGAAGAATATACAAGTAGATCTCTGCACAAGGCAATAACCCATTGGATCCAAGATATATATGACATTTTGCTGAGGTAAATGGATACAGAATTGACATTTCTTCCTTGTTTCACCAAGGGTGACTTTCAAAACAGAATTTTACTTAATTTTTGTTTTTAAGGTAGTTTATATATAGGGTGGTTTTTTTATGAAAGAAATTAGAATTTAGGAATTTAGGAAATATGTTCAATATGGAAAGTATGCTACATGGTGAACTAGGTCTAATTTGATATTGGCCTAGCTTGCATTAAAAGATTTAGGCATTTCAGTATGACTTTTTTTAGTATGCTCTGTTTCTTCCAAATCCATATCTTCCGTTGTGCTGTCTCCCCTGGTTTTGTGCATTATATTTTTTTCAGGAATCTAAAAGGAATCAAGATTTTAATCCATCAACAATTTACAGTATGTTGTAGCTACCCTTATATTTGGATTAAAATATGGAGAAATATACAACATTTTTATCTGTCATTCTTCCAAATTGGCATTATATTTCTGGAAGTTGTATATGAAACTTTAATATAAGATAATGACAAGTTAATGGATTTTTCAGAGAATCTCTGATTTTGCCAGTCTTCACTGTTAACTGTCCTTGGAAGTCACTGAAACACTGACTGGTGATGTAAGCTTTTTTTTCCCCTTTAAATCTTTTAAATACTTATGCAGCTTAAGATCTTATTTACATTTTTAATACCAAAGCTTATAGAGGTGGTATTAATAATACTAAGTACACAAAGTAATTAATAGGTCTATTAAGTTCAACAGCCAATACCAAATCACTTAGAGCTTAGATTTCACCAATCTTGAAGCTGTTACTTAAATGGTAGAAATTTCTTCTAAATCTACCACATTATCACTGAAAATGTACCAAAAATACTTCCAAATCTAGAAAAACACAACTTAAAAAGGTCAAAATACCAGATTCAGCAGATGGAGCCTAACAGCTTACAACAATTTTGTTTTCATAGTACTTTTGGCAGTATATGCTGAAAGAGTAATATGTCTGGCACACACAATGCATTCAGGTTAAAAAATAAACAGAAGAACCCTAAAAATCTGTTCTTCTCCAAGACATCACACAATATATGTCTATTCTTAAATGTTGAGAATTGCATGGATGCTTTTTAATTCTCCAATTTCTGAGAAAAACAACACCATTCTCTACAAATGGTGTTTTACTTAAATCCATACATTTTTATAGCTACTGATCGGAAGCATAGAGGTCTAAACTGGGCACCCAGACTGGAGTACTAGAAATCAAGTTTTTGCAACTTATGTCCTCTAATGTTATTTTAGTAACTCATATGAGATCAGAGCATAGCCCAGCCTCTAGGTTTTCACAGTCCGCACCTGTAAGTAATTATTAATCAATTTGAACATGTTTTAAAGAATATAGGAATATGAGATTTTGCTTTGGTTTCCATAATGAACATGTTTCACCAAACTAGCATATATATACTAACACTAGCATATATATATTAAGATAGAAAGCTAATCACAAAATAAAACAACAAACTGATTCTGAAACACTTCAAAACTCTGCAGAAATGGATTAGGACTCAGTACAAGAGATGACACTACAGCGTAAATATTTTTGTGGTTACAGGATTAAAAAGGTATTAACTTGCGTTCTGTGTAAAAAGATGAATAATAATGCATTTGCTACAACCATCAATAACCAACATGACCATTACAATAAATTTGCATACTAAATGTCTTGAAAAGCAATTTATTTCAAAAAAGAAAGTGAAAAAAACAAAAAAGGAGAGAAAAAGTGAAATGGAACCAATGCACAGTGCTGCAGGGCAGAAAAGCAAACATGAGAGACCAACAGGAACAGCCTGCATTGAGGTAAGCTTAAAACGAGCTTTCTTTTCAATAAGTTGCATATTTTGTCTTTTTTTAATGTTCACATATCATTTAACAGAATAACAATCACTTTTTTAAAGCTTCCCAATAGTATAAGAATGCCAATACAACTCCAAATTACTCACACCTAGTACACGTAATAAATTGACCAGGATTCTACTTAAAGGAAAACAAAAGGTGAAGTTCTAGTTCATTGAGTTCGGATACATACAAATAATCCCTTGTTACCTCTCATTTAAATATCAAAACACCTTTAAACAGCCCAAGCATTAAATGCATGTTTAATTTTCAGTGCATGCAATTCCAGTGGGAAGTAAACACATGCTTAGGTGAACTGATTAAATGCAGACTGTATGTGCTCCAGCTGCAAAACTATTTGCCTTAAAATAAAGAATGAGAGGGCTGGTCATTCTGTTGCATCCCTGATCCTAAAAACACACCTGGAAAATGTATGTAATGTCCATGTCCATCTTAAATTCCCTCATTACTAATAATGAAACAAGCAGCAAAAAGTAACACCCTTCTTTCATTCCAATTGTCTACTAGAGGCAAAAGGTAATGTTCTATGAACTAGGTGTTATTACGTGTAATAGTTGGCTTCATGCAGGTTATTGCTATTATAAACTATACTCAATTGTTTAGAAAATCAGTTGTATATTTAAAAAAATTCTTTAGAATGTGTGGAACAGCTTTCTTGGCAAATCAGTTGTTTGCTGATGATTAATGATTGATTCTCTCATACACAGAAGGTAGAACTTGCACTACTACTATTAAGTTGACTGCTTATATTTCTAGGTTTTGCAATTTCATACTATCAAAGTACTATTAACCATGCTTTGAAGTCATATTTTTCAGACTGCAAAATCAGTTTCGAGTTGCTCAGTTTAGGTTAATCTTATATAATTGATGTATAGATAATTGCAGAAAATTATAATGGTGGAGACTGATATTTAGTATATGAAATATTTTTTTCCATGACAAAATTCTGTCCAAGTAAGGACAAATGGAGAAAAATGTTGGCAGTAATCAAAAGATTAATCAGAATTCAGTGTACATATTTAATGCAACATTTAGATAGAGTGCAGAGCTGGGTGAGTTACTAATTATCCACGGGGTTGGGAGATTTGCATTTCTTTCCTTCATTAATGTGCTATTCATTTTGCTTCTAAGTTAGGTTAAAGTGTAGTCTAAAGGCTATTGCATCTCCTGCCTTCCTTGTTAAAAAAATTATGAGAACTATATTTCACCATTTACCAGTATGCCTTTTCATACAGCCAGAAGACAGAAAGCCTGGTGCATTGGGACTCACCTCCCTCTCTTCTCTCTATCTCTTTATCTGCTAGGAAAACACAGTGCAGACATCAGGGAAGTGAGACGCACGTGCGGCTGGCTTTAATGGACATTTGAAATCTCAGTACATCTAATCAGTATTAAGCCTTCAGTCAACAGGTAGAGGACAGCATCTTATCTCACTGGTTCATATAAGGGTAAATTCTCTGCTATCAAGGTATTGCAATAGCACTAATATTATATCTTTATTTGGGCTATTATTTCTGACTGCTGTTTATAAAGGTTGTCTTGGAGATGTCAGTTATGGAAATGCTGACTGGAAAAGTATGTAGCAACAGTGGTTTCTGTGTGACAATACAAGCTATGTTTTGTCACAAACATTGAGTCTCTTGTCTCTAAAAAAAGTGTAATTCCTTTTCTCTTACTAGAAGAGTAACCAGGAGGTATTCATAATTATATGAAATTAGAAATATTTTTCTCTTCCAGTTAACCTGTTAAATTAGTGACCCCCACAAATACATAATAGCCTTTAAATCATGAATAAAACTAATCAGCTATAAGAAGAAACACATTCCATGCATACATCTTATGACAAACTGTTTCTACATGTAATAAATGTGCACTTATAAGAAAAGCTATAGTGTAACTTACCTGTGTTCCCCACATGAGTTTTACTTTCCACCTTTGATAATAAGTGACAGTAAAATGGTCTGATTCAGCATTGTCCTGAACACAGCTGTACTGAACAACTAATTCATAAAAAACAAACTCCTCAGCAATTCAACTGAGAAGATTCACACCAGAACTTGCTACCATGGCTGATCAAAGAGACAGGTATCTAAGCATTTAATGTGAAAAATATATATTTTGTGAGTTTATGAATCTTCTGGACTGAAACATCTCACTCAGAATCAGAGATTGGGTTATTTTTGCATGTTACGCCATTGCAAATAGAACATGCCCTCGTAACAAACAGAGTAGGAGAGGAAGAAGTCAAACATGAGAGCTATTTGAAGGTCTCAAAGCTCAATAAATTCATATCCATATTAGACCTAAACTTTATGATCAGCAAGTTCTTTGGAAACATTTGTGGTGCTGGGACTCTGCTCGCTCCTGCACACATTGCTGTGATGCAGAGTACACCCTCCAATGACCAATGTACATGAATAATGTGTTGCTTGCAGATGTTAAGGGAAGTATTTGGAACTATTGAAAGTAAAGACTAAGGGAGTAGGAAGGGTAGGAATCTCCTACCAAAGTCTAAGCAGATGGCTTGAGTGAATTCACAAAGCAGGGTGAATATAAATGGGAGGGAAAACCCTACTGAAAGCTTTAGGATTTGATTGTGTATGGAGAAGGGATAGACTTGCACTGAACATTATGGGCAGTTAAACCTCATGACCCCCTTTTATCCTCTCCTGGGATTTTTGTCTTCACCTGCTGGGCCTCAGAGCCTGTTTGAGGCGGTGGTATCTGAGCCAGCCCCACACTGAGCGGGCTCCGTGCAGGCAAGGTGTCCTTTCTCTGGCATCGGGGTCACACATGGAATTTGTTCATGCCTCTGAGCTGGAGCCACCGAGCTAGATCCACTTCAAACAGGATTAGACACAGCAATTAAAATGCCAGCAATGGCTCTTTATGAGCCTATCTACCAGGGAAGGAATTTGGGAGGATGGGGGTTGGAAGCTAGTGGAGATGGTTCTACTCTAGTCTCTGCATGGGTTTTCAGTGCAAATATATGTAAATAAATAAATTTCAGACAAGGTATATGCTCATCATTTAGTACCTCTAAGTTACCTTAGCTGGGGATATATTAATCATTGCAAGCAATTCAGCAGGCAAACTTGACCAGGAATTTAGGAACTTTGTTTGTTTGTTTTCTAAACAGAGCAAATTAGTTGACAGGGTTTATTTCAATTTCGATTTGGTAAAAATGTCAAGCTGATGAAGCACACTGGTTTGCCATTTTCCAAAGAGAAAAACCTCTGATTATTTCAAAATGAAATCATTTTGAAGCTTATTTGTAGCAAGAATTAAATCAATGAAAAGAGAACATGATTGAGAGATCTTCATACTTTATATCAGTAGACATCTACTTATCTTGTTACGCAACACTGTTTCATCATTTTTAGCCCAGAGAAAAAAGTTATCTGATAAGCATAACATATACAGTCACAGGCAAAGATGGAAACATAAGCCAATTTTATTAATTTTGACAGGCCACCACTTACTATATTGCATTTTCACTGACTACAGATAGATCCATATGCTTGGATATATGTTAGACATATCATCCACTGTCTTATGTAAGTAGAAATTTGAATTAAAAATCTGCTTACTCCAGATTTCAGGTTAATACTGTAAACAGTTTTCTTAACAATCCAGATTTCTATACTGGGGTTGATGTCCTTGGTTGTTTTTTTTTTTTTTTTTTGACTTCTCTGCACAATTGCTGGTTCTGACGGGGTGCAAAAACATGTTTAAAGGCATAAAATCTGAATTTTAAGACTCTTATTATGACTTGCAATGTAAAGTAAGTGAAAAAAAGTGATTCATAGCTACGCCTGAATGTAATCTACCCAAAAGAAAAGCCCTATTCACCAATTCCCTCATCATCACCTGCTTGCTTAGGCTTAGTAGCTTGGTGTCCAATGCCTGTGGACACAAAGATAACACTTTTTCAGCCCTCCAAACATGTTATGTCAGGTTGCTTCGTGTCATACGTGAAGTGACTTAATGTCTTGTGACACCACATAGCCCAACGCTGTGCCTGGCATCACAGACTGAGAAGAAAACTGAAGGGGCTCTCAGCCACCCCCCTGGTGGCTTGAATCCCCTGCTCACGGGGCAAGATTGGGCTCATATCTGACGTTGATTTTAAGCAGGCTTCTCTACCCATGTCATAGGATTCTAATGGAAATCAATGGCTCTTCCTCAAGCTGGTGATGAATATTTGCTCCCATGATTTGTCCCCACTGCAGACACAAGAGAACAAAAGGGAGCAACACTTTACATCTGTAATCAATCGCACACATTGCACCGAGTATTTTACGGCTTACTTGAGGCAGCTCTACTGCAACCCAATGCAGACAGCTACATTCTCAGCCTTGAAATTAGAAGCAGCTTGCTTACATGAAAACTGGCATGATTGCTTGTTTAGCAAGTAGCACGCAGGGCTTGCCAGGCTTGACTTCAGTGATTTGAAGTGGTGCTTCTATTGTATTGCTACTGCAGTATTGATTCCTGCTTCTTCCTACCAGGTACCCAAGTATTTTGGTGATCCCTGCAGTTTTTTGAGATGAAAAGAAATTGAGGTGGAAGTCCATCTCAAGTGCATCAACCAGCCTTTCTTGTCACTTCTTCTGTCAGATAATAATTACTCAAACAAATCTACCCAAAATTCTTGGCAAATTGATAAAGCAAAGGTCACTATTCTCTTCTTATCTCATTTCAACCTCTACACTTTTTTTTTTTTTTTTTTTTTTTGATTGAAAAGTTGAACTGTGCAACATCAGCTCAGAGGCTTTTACTTTCCTTGATTTCCCTCTCCATTGATGACCCTTCCACACCTGAGCCAAAGGGAGAGATGCAGGATTCTTCCAGTCGGATTACCAGCATTAGAGAAGCTCCATAAAGGCCACATGCTGACATATCACTGCAGATTTAACAGCACCAATAAAAGACAATTTTTCACCAATGGTGTTGTCACCTCACTTACTGAGAGAAATAGCGGTTATTATGCTCCCATCCATTTGCCAGATTAGGGATGCATGCCTTTCCCAATGAAGCAAGGTTAGTGGATTTGCAGATGGTACATCTCCTGCCACCTAAATAGGGAGGCTTATCCATGTGTGCTGATTACATAAATGTAAATGGTATCTTTGCCAATATATTTCCTCACACATGGCTGCCCAGGGATCTTCAAATTAAGGGTCCTATCCAATTTCACAGGTAAAGTACGGAAACTGATGGTAATGGGATCAGCTCCAAAGAGGAAAGTAAAAATATCCATCCATGGATAACTCTGTTATCTTATCACATTCTAACTATGCTTTTGTTTGTTTGTTTGTTTGTTTGTTTAATTGGAAAAGGAGGCTTTTTTTTTTTTTAATAATCTAAAAATCTTCTGTTTACAAGTGTTTCCTTTCTTTCTCTCTTTTTTCTTTCTTTTTTCTTTTTTTTTTTTAAAAAAAGACTCCTTTTCCATGTGTCTTACAAACTGCTGGACTTTGTGTTCAAAATTACTTCCTGAAATTACTTTCAGTGATTAGGGTAATTTATCTTATGCAAATTGTGCTCATGCCAACAACAAGTGAGCTGACTAATGCACTAGAGTGACATTGTAGGACTGGCATCTCAGAACCTTCATTAATAATTAGGGTTGGTATTTTACACTCTGTCCGATCACAGACAGCAATTCCTGGCCTAGCAGATGGAGGCCTTGTATATCAGACATTTTAAAAAAAGAAAAAAAAAAAAGAATAAAAGAAATAAGCAAAGTGTTTAGCAGAAACTGAATCTTTAAGTTTGCAAGTTTGCCACTGTGTCCTCATGCATTTCTCACTATTCCTGCTCAGACTTTCAAATACTGGACTTGGATCCTGTGTGTGATAGACCTGTACTTTTCTCCTAGGAATATAGGTCTGTCACATAACTGCTTCTAACTTTATATAAATTAAATAATATGCAGAAAACTTCTTTCTGCCCTTTTGGATTAAGTCACACTTCATTGTGACTCCTTGCAATACTAAAGTAAAAGTTTAATGCTCTCATTGAAGTAGGAGCTTTCTGGGACAAGGTGTTTAGAAAGAGGTAGGGTTTCAACAGTAAGTGAGGAGTCAGAATTGACTGAGGTCTAATGCTGTTGCTACTGCCTTTCCAGACAGGCTCGAGCCACAGGCATTGATGCAAAGAGAATAAAAAATACAGAGACTGCTGCTATATTCTTCTGTATAACTTGAAGCTCTGCCTGTGTTTTCTTAGCCAGGCTTTCAAACCTGGTATCCATTTTTGAAACTTTTGGCTCCAGTCTCCTTATACCTCAGAGATTTCCACCTGTTACCATAGGATGATGACAGGCATCTGATGAAAAGTTTACAAGAATTATTTCAGTAGAGCTAGGAAGGCATACAGTCACCTGTTTAGATCACTTGGTTCTCTTATTCTGCCTTAAAACTTGTTTTTATCGGGAAGTCTCTTCATTAGGCCTTCTCTCAGCTGAAAGAAAAAAAAAAACAGTCCACACTGACAGAAGGTGCGAGAGGCTCCCAAAGCCCATATGTTATACAGTGTGTTTCCTGCATAAATATGTCAGGGGTATTTTAGTAACCTGCTGCCTTCTGGCCTGCGTTATGCGCAGCCCTCCAGTGATTGTACAGGGAGCTGGAGATGGGCTTGGGAGAAGGACAAGCCGTGTCGGGAAGTCTGATACGCTGCTGCCAGGTCACATTCATTGGGAATGGGAGGGAAAGCAGCTGTCATCTTATTTGCAGATGTGCTTAATGCTGCAGACCACAGCACTAGGTCACACACCATGATAGCACTTGCTGCAAAGCTTAGGAACAAAGCAGGACAACAGCTCAAGAAGTGCATCTACTCATACTCCCTTTCCGTATTGTATTTGTATGCCAAAGATGAGACTGAATTTAGATCCACAATTTCTCTCCCTTTCTTTACACCAGGCATTCTGAAACATGAACATTGGAGGAAAAAACATTATTTACAGCTTTGATTTACAGTGTTTAACTGTCATCTAATCCAGGGATGCAAATTTGTTGTCTGTTTAGTTACATTCAACATTTGTTAGTCATTATTTATCAGCAGAAACCACATACTTTTAATTTAGTGTATTAATTTATAGACCTTGCCCAAATCTTATTTAATAGACTGATTTATAAACATTAGACAGAACGATCCAAGTAATAAGTGTTAACTTTCCCATTGGATTTATGCATTCCAACTACACACATGGCTGTATTTCTTTAGTTTGTTTACAAATGATAACATTAATTAGTTCTCTAGCTGTCTGATTAGAAAATATCTTTTATCTTGGCCATTAAGTTCTAATTTATCTTTTTGATGAATAAATATGCCCCACACTTTGTTTCCTCAGAGCTCTGATTTATTAATGCAATGTGCTAAATTTTACAACATAATTTTGAAAAGGTCTGAAATAGGTATAAAAGAAATTGTGAGTGAAAAGTAACCCCTGAGAATGTGGACTGCTTCAGTTTGCAAGCTTCAGGCTTGCCACGAAAGTTTTCCTCATCTGCTCTGTCTTTTTGCACAGAAAGTATCCAGATTGTAAAGCACTTGCAACTGTCTGCCAGAGACAGACACATAATGCAGCTGCTGCAAATACTGAGATCCAATATTTGATCCAATTGAGCTGAGAAAATTAGAGGTGACTGGACTCGACTTATGGGGCAGTAACATAGTTCAGCATCAATAAACCAGTGTTTCCAGTGTTTTGCTTCCACTGGAGAATGAAAAAGCTCTTGGTTTGCTTGTTTGTTTGACTTAAAGGGCTGCTCAGAAAGTTGAAACTACTCAAACTACTTATTGGGCAGACGGTTAATTATGCAAGTTGTTCTTTCTTTCTCCAACAAACTGCTGGATTTACATTTATCAGTATCGTGCTCTCACCTACTGAGTGCTGAGTTACAGCTTTCTGGCAAAGACACTGCTCTAGGGATCCTGGACAGGGCTCGAAAGTGCTGGATAGGGATAAGTCTGGCAGAATAACGACCTTTCAAGGCCTCTTGTGCTCAGTAAGAGGTTTTTTATGGTTCTCATAAATATTACACAAGATTTAGTTGATCCTTTCTATTTCCAAAATCTTTCTTTCTCTTTTCACCTGCTGGACCTTTTGGGTATGTTCCTACTTAGTATATTATATTCTGGAAATGCTCATTAGTCTTTTGAAATAAGCCTACAACCATTTGTGGAAGTAAGAAGAGGGCTATTTGTCTGTATGTTCTGCCAGGACCAAATCCGAGTTCTAATGAGATAACTGGATTTTGCTTTTGATTTTAATGTGCTTGACTATGGATTTTGGAGTTGGATCTTCTATCCAGATATCTGAGTATAGTATGTAACTCATACTTGCCTCTCTATGATACAATTTCAATGATATCAGGACCCAAATGACACCAAAAGGTTGTTTGTACAAACTACAGTTGAGATCAAAAGGACCAGCAAATAACATGACAAAGAATCCAAACCACCCCTAAATTTACAAACTCTGCTTCCCATCAAAAACCCTCATAATCTAAACATAATAATACATTTCTTGATTTATTTCATCAAAATAATTACTAGATAAATATTTGTAAAATAATATTGCTGTTCTGAAATGGAACTTTTTCCCTGGTTTCAGAGCAGGATCTGTGCCGCTCCACTTGTGGGTGTGTAAAGCCTTTCAGCTTGACTAGAGGTTTTGGGAGCCACAAAAAAGCAGAGATAGTGTTGCAAACGACTCATTTTGATAATGAGATTTCTTATTATAAAATGCTCCTTTCAGTCACATGTAGCCTGTCCAAAGTTTAGTAACAAAACCTGAAATATTTCAAGTTGGTTGTCAACCTCAAAACTCTGGAAGAAAATTTACTTAAAGCAGCCCAGCTATTTTTGGAATCAAGGCTATGGAAAAGCATTCTGCCCTTTAAAATGCTGGCAAATTATTAGGAAGCAGATCTAAGAGCCCTGTGTTTTGGGTTTTCACTCTTGGCAGAAGAGGGAGGTTCTTGGCTTTTGCATCTGGTGTGTACCTAGACAGAGAAATATATGTATCTATGGATACAAACATAGGGCCAAATATATAAAAATATAATATGCATGACTAACAGAGACTTATTTGGCTTTGATACTGATGGATAACTAATTTTAAGTCAAGAAGTGGGACAAATTAATATAACCTCATGCTCCATGCTTAAATAATTATACAGTATCTTATGCTTGAGCTAGCAAATTTAGAAATAATTTGAGAATTCTGTGGGTATCTCTACACAGTTAAATAAAAGGAGGACGAGAAAGGCTGGCTATTTATCCTCCAAACTGAACACTTCAACCAGGATATACAATTTGATAGATCTTTCACACCAAAGAAAATGATCCAAAAATACAGTATATAAGGATTACTCCATATTTGATCCAATCACATGAAAAGTGTTCAAGCACAATCTCCCTAGGTTCTGTGTCCTAAAATGTAGCTATATGTTCTTTTGTCATGTGTCACATCATGAAATGCATCCTCCATGTGATTATAAAACTACTCTCTCAAGAGCTACATCAGAGTTCACATTCCTTGGAAATCTTTGGCCTGAAAAAGAAAAGAAAAAAAGAAAAAAAAGGCAACAGCAGCAACAACAACAACAACAATCCACCCAACAGCAACACAATGCGAACAAAATAGTCCTTTTTTTCTAAGATCACAAGGACCACAGTATCTCAGAGGAGGGAGCCAGGACTTCATGCTGTGTTGCAGACTCAGACCTTCTGCTGTAGAGTGATCTGGTCTTTGTGTACATAAGACAGCACAGATTACTTAAGCTTAGAGCGAGATATCAGTCCTCAGTCCTCTTTTATTTAGTAGCATAGACAGCTAAATAAAGCTATATTGTGCAGTATGGGACGTCTCCTTAGTATTTAGTAGCTCCATTGCCATCTGCAGTGAATATTCATGGACCTCTCTTGCTGTCAGAGTTCCCTTATGCACAGGCACAATGTGAGCAACCTCCTTCCACACCAAATCGGAGGGAGCTGCTATGACTTTGATGACGTGCAATGGATACTTTGAGGGAGGGCTGACACCAGAGCTCAGAGTGGGAATCCTGTCCCTGGCACATTCAGAAGTGTTGTCATTGTCAGCTGATGTACAAAAAAACAACCAGAGGATGGGCATGAACAGCAGAGGAAGGATGGCAAGCAGAGAAAAATCTGTTCCAAACCAGATGATTGTGTCTCTGCTTGGCACGGCCCAGGTTGTGACTGCAGTCATGCTCTGACCCATGAAAAGGATGGAAATTTGAACAATGTCAGTGAAGGACGGCTATCTGCAGAGCATGCAGCAGAAAAGGAGAGAAAAAGTAGGAAAGCTGCGCTGGAACTGAGTTAGGTGGTAGCCATTTCAACTAAGCCAGTGGTGTAGATTCTTTGTAGTCAATGCCAAGAAAGAGATACTAGCAAAGAACAACTCCTCTCAGCCTAAATCAGACATCTAGAATAAATCAAATGTACCTTTCTAGACTTTATACATAAAGAATTTAGAAGACCAACTCTAAGCAGATATTTGCATTGCAGAAACTGAAATTAGGCGAGATTAATCCCATGTGTACAGACTGCCAAGGGGGAAACCAGATAATGACTCAGCCTTGACAGGTTTGAAAGGATGGGTGAGAAAAGGATCACACTTTGGGGGAATAAGGAGGAGAGTTTCTGTCACTGGAACATGTAAGTGACACATTCAGTTTTAAATCCAGTTTTATAGATTCACAATCTACTGTTGACTCATGTGAAGAGCAGTATGAATCCTTGATGAAATTATTTTTTAAAAGCAAGTAAAAACAAAACAGAAAATGAATTATATGGATGTACAGAAATACATTAAAGATCATTATTCATTTCCACAAGCTTAATAACATTCTTTTTATGTTGTTTGTGTGCACAGTAATGGTTTCAATTTGCTTGACTCTTGAGCATAGTATTGTATCTAAAATAAGACCAAGATTTAATGAATATCTATCACCTCACAGCTGTATAATGGGATTCAAATCCAAAAACTGAGCAGAGCTGTGAAATTCGTGATTAGCATCTTTGTAACATTGTTGCACAACATAATAAACTGATCCCTTCCTCCAGACCCGTCGTCTCTGCCTGTCTCCGGATTGTTTAACAAGAACCGTGCACTGTACTCCAATCCTTCAAGAGTGCCTATGTACTCATTAAGATAATTTTCTTTGCCTGCAAAATCTGCTATGTTTTACATATCCCCAGTTTCACTCAGGCATTCGCAATTCCATAGTGCCAAAACTGACTCCAAGTCCAATGTATGTGAGCACCGTAGTTGACTGTCAACCTTCTCCAGTGCTAATGGAGATTTTAATTCCTTTGTTAACCCTTTGAAAATGCCAAGTAAAGATTTACAATCAACCTGTCCCTGCAGAGCCTCTGAAAGGGAACCAGCCAGATGGCAAAACACAGTTCTGCAGTAGCCCTCTCCCACAACTGCCAAATGCAGGAATGTGCTAAAGGCACTGAATGCACAGCACAAGAAATTTCACAACTCATTAGCAATGCCACATCAAAATAATAAAGAACAAAAAAAAACCCAAGCTGAAACCCAGCAGGCTGCAATCCCAGGGGTTAGCTGGCAGTAGCCTAGATGAAAATTCAATGTCACGATTTGCACCAACAATGTTTCTTGACCACTATTTTGCCCTATAAAAATGTTACAGCCCTAACACTGCAAAAAAAATTGCATAAAATTATTGACTCAGTCACCTTCTGAGGACACAGCTGCTGAAGGGTTTAGTGCTCCCCTGGTATCTTTTCAAGAATTAGACTCAGAAACTGAATTAGTTATATTTTCCCCTCTCCTTTTCTCAGTAACCAGGCACAGTCAGAGTGGCTCAGAAACTGGGTACAACTAATTTTCATATTAATCTTCCCTGAAAGAATTCTGGAGGAGTGTGAAACTGATTTTAAACTCCTTTTGGCAAGAAGAATCCTCATCTGAGCCCTGGGAAATCTGAAATTCTTTCCCCTCAAACTCCTTACTGCAGGCTGACCTTTTCTGTGTTCAGCACTGATGAGATCATGCTGTCCAACAGTAACTCACAACAACCTTGATTTTCCCAGGTCCCCAGATTTTTGGCGAGATGGAAATGAGTATGTTTTAAAACAAGTCAAATTCGTTACTGCAAAAAAAAAAAAAAGTTACATTGACTGCTTGAACTTCTTATCTACGAACGAGTGTCAATTATGTGAGCTCTTTTGGTATTCAAGGGGGTTCAACAACTCTGGTGTGCAAGCATATTTCAGGAAGTGGGAATATCATGAGCTGTTCAGTACAGCTAGGGCTTGAAGAAGGTGTCTGGTCATAATCTGATTTTTCCATAATCTGATTGACCCTGTCCAAATGCAGTGCTCCTTGATGTTGGAGTGATAACAGGGCTGACAAGAGGCCAGTTTGCAGCTGGCCTTGATTTATCAGAAATATTGCAGCTGATTAATCCAGGGGTCCTCACATCCTCCATTTTCCTTTTTTTTTTTTTCATTTATTTGATCTGTAAGGCCTTAACCAGAGTTTTATGAGCACAAGAGTGGGAAATCACTGGTGACACTGAAACATCTGACAAATTTCAGTAGAGTTGCTGAGCACTAGAGTTCATAGTCACATGTTACTCTCCCTGCTTGCTCAGAAGGGGAACTGGCAAAACCCACAAACACTCCAGTGAATGTTCAGAGCGAGCCAAGAGGAGGTTTTGGGAGTTGTGGGAATTTGAACGGCTCTTAAATACCATGAGTTGCAGATAATGCCATTGCCTTCCCCCTCCGCTGCCTCAGGACTGGCCACCCCATGACGCTTTTGTCTCCTCCTCACTCCTATTGCTGCCTCCTTCCCTTCCGACTCCTTCTGGTGCTCCCTGACCTGCTCTG
Source organism: Eudromia elegans (assembly GCA_003342815.1). Lineage (NCBI taxonomy): Eukaryota > Metazoa > Chordata > Aves > Tinamiformes > Tinamidae > Eudromia > Eudromia elegans. The sequence goes on along the minus strand of PTEX01000045.1, from coordinate 4,461,397 downwards.
CAGGACCAGCTGCCACTTTCCCACCCGGCCCCCACCTGCCCTTGCCCCTCCTCTCCCCTAGGCTGGCGTCCTACACACTCACAGGGGTGATAGATGAGGCACCCTACCTTACGCCTCCTTTAAGATTTTGCATTAAAAGAACAAATCTCCTCCAGTTCTGCTCACTGACAGACATTTAGTAGCTTAGTAATAGCATAAACAGAAGTCAGCTTCTGCCAAATTCTGCAAAGGGTGAATCCTAGGGCCATGGATCAAGCATTTGACCATATAATTCCAATCACTACAGGATATGAGAGCCTTAATTAGACAAACCAATCTGTAACAAAATTTCTTGTTGAAGCACCTGATACAAATTGATCTCCATGGTGGAAAAGATAGCAGTTCCTACACGGTAATGTGGAAAATAGCTTCTCACAACTTGCTCTGAAGCCCTTCCAGTGCGCACAAACCAGCATCTGATTGCTGCCTGCTGTTTCCCGCGTCCCTCCCTTGAGGACTCCTAAATTACTCTCATATTTTGGCAGCCATGACAAGGACATCCTTGAGGTAGGATTTTACTTTGGTCACATAAAAGGATCAATAGCAGATTATACATTGGGAAAGCTGCACCTTTTAAATGAAAGCTGCACCTTTTAAGTATGTGATCATGATGTCTGATCAAAACTGTGGTTTTCATTGTAAATCTTATTGATGGTCAGGTTTGCTACCTCAGCTGCAAATACTCTCTTCAGACTAAAAGCTGACTTACAAGTCCATAACTTGGAAGTGAGTATTTGGAAAAAAAATTATGTATGGAAAAAAAACCCCAAACAGTTTGGTGATTCAGTGTTTCATGTGTTGCACCGAGACACAAAATAAAATCAGCTTTCACTTTAAAAATAAACCGTGCAATTGCATGGGTTTTAGGGATCCACGAATCAAAATTGCCCTTTTTTAATGTCCTGTACTTCAGGTGCACCTGTCTCGCACAATACTTGCCATGCTCCTGCTTGCCACAGCATTAAGTTGTAAGGTCTGCCATGGTATTCAATCCAATTTGATTAACAAGTTCAACATTAGGGGAAGAGGAAATGTATTCCAAATTTAATCATGCCTACTAGCTTGCCTGCCTATAAAATCCAACACGACAATAAGGTGACTAGCTGCTTGGTATTCTTAAAGGAAGAGCAAGATCTTGAGGGACTGGGGCTTATCATGGCTGCACATGCTGAAGTCCTTTTGAGGAAATGCCCTGAAATCTCTTTATAAGCCTGCTTAGAGAGTGTAACTAGTATTAATTCGCAGGAACGTTTTGTCCGAGGAAGGTGTCTATTCAAGGCACTCTGTACTTCAGAGGCGGGAGCAGAATAAGCTCCCTTCAAAGCAGGTAAGAGCAGCCCTTGCAACACACATGTACTTCTAATTCCCATTTCATAATTGTAGGAACAAAGTTCTTTTAATGCTTTGAAACTAAAACAGAACACAGCCCAAGCCATGTTTTTCCAGCTTCAAGGTACTTAAGAGCCTCCTCTATTTCATGTACTGTTTTTATTTCTGAATCCTTCAGTTCTCCCTTAGCCCTAAGCCACTGATGCTTTGAATGCAAATTACAGGACACTCATCAAATCATTCTGACTGACTGATCAAACTCTCTTTCTAGTCATTTCCCTAAGTCCTGATAACTTTTCTCACATTAAATTGTACATAAAATGATCCTCAAATGTTTCATTTTCAGATATAGATGCACAAACAGTTTAATTTATATAAATAATAAACAAATGCAAAAAATATATATAAATATATATAAATATATATATATAAATATAAATATATATATATATATAAATAAATATATATATAAATTTATATATAAATAATAAACAAATGCAAAAAAAATCCATTTCATGGATCCACAGTTCCACTAACAAGGCAGAACACGTCTTACACAGCATCAACAAATAAAACTGAAAGATGTAATCAAATACTGTGGACTATAATTGAGGATATTGGCAAAACAGAATTAACATATATTTGTCTGGCAAGTCAGAAAGTAAGTTACAGATGCTTTAAGGGAACTACTCCAAACTAGTGAGTGGAGAAACCTCTAGACCTGTGGAGAACTGTATAATTTCAAGATACTTTAGCTATGCTGAAAAGGTGAAATCATGAGTGTAAGAAGTGGAATTTATGGGATTTTTTTTCACAGTAGCATTAGACTATCACCAGTTAGGATACTAATAGTACTGCATTATGCAAAAGAAGAGCTAACTGAGTCAGAGCAAAAGCCTTTCTCTCCCAGTACCATCTCCAACAATGTACACCAGATTCCTAGGAAAGAAGAATGAAGCAGGCATATTTTGGTACGTCCTCTATGTAGTCTCCCAATTTCCAACAGACTTTTTTGAACTATGTGAGGTTTCTAAATACTTAATAAGCTTTGAGGGACTATCTGGTCTGGACTGTCTGACTTAAAGACTTTTTGTTTTGTTTTATTATGTGGCAAGGCCACAGATGTGGTTACTTGTATTGAGATCTCTAAGTGAATGAAAAAAAAAAGTTGCCCACCTTAGATGCTTTACATTGTCTTCCAGAGGCATCAGCATCCCTTCCTTGACTATATTATGCACTGATGTTCCATATAGAACAAGCGCTCTATTTCATATGAAAATAAAACTACATTTCTACTTCATTTTCTTGAAGGACTGGGTATGGGAAGAGGGAAGACTTGGAAGATAAAGGAAGGTTAAAAGAAGATACCAAGAGTAGTTTTTCAGAGTTATGTGCTAAAAACATGCAAGACACATCGTAGTATGCATGCAAAGGCATCTGGAGTAGCTTGCCGAACCCATGCTTCATTAGCAGCAATGTCTCAGCGGGGCTGGACTGTCAGCATCTGGCCTCAGCAGTTCAGACCTGTCTTGAGGTTAGTTACTGCTCTGGAATTGCTGGCCTAGTACTTTAGCCAGGAGCCAAATTCTTTGTTGAAATCAATATTTCAGCAGAGACTTCTTCTAACAGTTTATTTGGGAGCTGAAGGGGAGAAGATTAGCTTTGTTTTTCTTAAAGGCTGAAAGCATTTAAAGAGTTTATGTTATTGCCTGGAGTTAGCGCTTTTACCAGACGCAGTGAAAAGCCATTATTAATAGATATCTTTTATACTTTATGAGGAAGTGTGAATTTAGAGTAGTATTCATATGAGCAGTGAGTTGGCAAACAGATATTTATATTTAAGCTCTTCAAATTACAGAACCAGATCCTTCTCTATCTATTTTTTTCCAGTAAAATCCAGTGAATTCTCAAATATAGATTTAGAGGCAGACCTTAATTTTATTTTTTTAAGCAAAAAAAAAAAAAAAAAAATTTATATGCATTTCTTTTCTACCAAAAAGAAAAAAGGAGCATATATCACAACTAAATTTTATAATGTTGTTGAAGTGAAAACAATTCTTCAAACCACTTTTAGACTTTTACTTTAGTTTGTGAATTTAAATTGATCTAAAATCTCATTAAGCAAACTTCTTCATGGAAGGATTATGACTTTGCTATGACAAAAGGAGGCTGTTCTCGACCCATATACACCCTTCACATTCATTTTCACACCTCATGCTGGAGAGAGAAAGATATTCTATTCTCGGTGGACGTGATCTGAACATTGCTGTGACCTTAAACTTTGGGACAGCTTCAAAATGTGAACATAGAGAAACAATTGTACATTAAAGGGAGTATAGGAGTAATCAAATTATGGGTGTTGCAGGACGTATTTAGTGACATTGGTGTATTTGGAGGAAAGGGATTCACATGTATGGATTAGCTCTATTTGTACATTGTAACTTTGTAACTACTTAAATGTCCTAAGATTTATGAAAACACATAAACTCTGTCTTTGTAAAATGATTATGTTCTCAAACTATTGCAAGAATCAAAGGCCTCAAAATCCAATAACTATTTAACATGCATGAACATATAAGGCAGTATATTTATAATATATTGCACAATCACTCTGTAGAAAAAAAAAAGAACATCTTTTTTATAGAGAATCAAATAAGATTCTAGTTGGGTTCTGCCTTTTTTCACTCATTTTTCCCTTTCCCTTCTGTTGGGTTTGTCTGTCTGCATGTGGACTTTTTTTTTTCCCTTTTTTTCAGTCTTGATGTCTTTCCTCATAGTTCATTGTCCTCTATTAACATAATTTGGAATTACTGAAGGACAGGCAGATGCCTAAAGCAAACAAATCTGCAAACCTTAGATGATAGATTATCATCATATCTTTTTGCAAAATCTTGCATGATTTAAATGTGCAGCTATACATAAACAAGAAAAATTATGGTGGTTAGTTAACCTTAGAATAACAATACTGGATGAACATTGTGACATTTCTAACTTTATTCCTAAAAGAATAAGAGATAATAATAAGCTATGGTGAGATATTAACTGTTATAGGCAGAGCATGACCTTGGACCTTACTACAAATTCATTAATTCTTTTTTTGCTTATAATCAAATTTACCACTTTCTCATCCAACTAAAATGTTTTAAATGTCAAAAAAGAGAAGACATATTTGGTGCAGGAGACCAGGAATGAAAAAAATGTGTAAGACTTGTGGTTATGATTTATATATAAGTAGCATATAGTATATTTGTAGTATATATAAGTATAAAAATTCATAACTAAAATTAACACTTCCTGAATCAACTTGGAAGGCAATATTGATCTTTAAAATGTTGCTTGAGTAAATGCATACAGCTCGCTATATATGTGATTCAGGAAACATGTTTCATTCATCTGCTCTTTCATCTTTTCTATCTATATTTGCTAGACTCCTATAGATTTCACATAGGAGGTCTGCATAGCGCATGGACATACATTAACTCAATGTTTCCTGACAGCTTTTGGTTTAGCACTCAGCTTTGTCCCCATTTTCCTCCAGGAACTGGAAACCTGAGTTGTCTTCTGACATTTCTGCTATATTGGGTCAATGCAGATCTCGGCTCTATAGGCCTGCCTCACCTGTCCTTTCTTATCTGCTCCTTCCAGTCATGGAAGGCTTGAGGGCTCTGTTCTTAGTCCTTACTACAGGATTTCTGTAAAAGCCAAGCCTCTGAACTAAAGAAAAATCAGATGTAAAACCTGTCTTGGATGTTATTCTTGATGAACTAGGAGCAAAAGACAAGGAGTCCTCTAACACACATAAAAATCTGGTGGCTTCATGTAGCAATAAACAGTGGAAATAAATGAAATAGTGCTAATACTGCCATTTTAGTGAAGTGTGATTTTGAATATGAGAAGTTTTATAAGAAGTTTAGACCCAGGGAAAATTATAAAAGTTGTTTATAAAATATTTAGAGAAAGAAACAGGAATTTTAAAGCCCATTGAGACAAAATCCTTTCCTGATGAAAATTCTCAGGCTTTCTGAAAATAATTAATTAATTTTCTTCTCTGAAATTAATTAATTCAGAGGTTTGTAGTGGCAATATTTAAAATTAATGCCAGTATTCTTGCAGAGATTTCCTCTGTTACTGTTTTGTGCATGTACGAGAGTCTGAGCTCAAGAAGAAAGACCTGAAGTGCAACTCTACAAGTAGCAGAATTAAAAGGAAATATAAACAAGAATAATATACATTGACAAAAGTAGTTAGGGATAGTCAAAATAATACCCTAGACAGTATCTGAAAAAATAAAGGTTTTAAACTTAGTGAAATAAAATTGAAATAAAAATTGGTTTTCAGTTTCCCACTCTTTCCTTCTGCTTATACCTTGCATCATCATCCTGATCCTTCTTTCTCTTGCATTGTAAATGCCACTACACCTCCTCACTTGGGATTTTAATGCCCTCCAGTGAACAGTAAGTAGCACAACCAGCACTCATCACGTTTTTTTTCTTTTACCTTAATTTCCAGAAGGGGAAGAGCTCTTGCAATTTAGGCTTGTTCCACTTAAAAATAGTGACTTGTAACATTTATTTATTAACTTTGAAAATAAAGAATAAAATAATATTATTTTTCTTATTATATATACTAACTTTTGTGTATTTGTTAGGAAAAAAGACAAATAAATAAAAAAAAAAATCAAGAGAAGAATGGGAAATTGTTCTACTACGTTGGCATATGTCTCCTGTAGCCATTTTGTTTGGAATTACCATAATAATGATCTGCTTCTCTGTACAGAAACCAAACATTGGCAGATGAAAGGACCCAGAAAGGACAGAGTCGAGATTTATATGATGATGTCCCAAATGAAGTATAGTTTCAGATTTCTGGAATGTTCTTGTTTGTTTGTTTTTCTTATGTGAGGACTTCCAAATCTATTTGGCCTTTTGAGTCAAATCATGTTGATGGCTCCATATCTTCTGTGGCCAGTGGAAACTGGCTAAGTGAAATTTTCTTCTGATATAAGATTCAGAGGAGCCCGTTTTAACTACGCATATAGAATCTTTTTAGCATTTGAAAAATGTGCTAATGTGCACAGGATGTATTATTCATATCATGCCTGCTGTAATTTAGATACTTCAGGAAAAATATACTCCTTCTGGGTTTTCATTTGTCGCACAGACAGTAGTGAAAATGCACACTAGAGTTGTATGAATATCGTGAAGTACTGTTAAGGGTCACCATGGAATTTTGGTGCAACTAAATAAACTTGCTACATAATTCACATTTTCTTATACATTAGTATAATATTCTTTACACTTAGAGACAATATTATCCAAGCACTCCGGAAAATGCTGCAGTAAAGGGTACAGCTTTAAGAGCAGACATTGATGCAGACACTGTAGGACTCTATAATTATTTCTCCCTGATGGATCAAAGTTTCATAGCTTGCAAGCAAATTAATGTTGTTCTTCCATCTTTCTTATAATGAATTCTGCAAACTAAATCTGGAAATTTGAAATTCAAGATATGTTTTTCTGGCTTTGACATGGATATGAAAAATTGCACCACAAGAACTTAATAAGTATTTTTGCATGAACCATAGGACAATTCTGGGCTGTTGCTATAATGTGGTTCTCAAAATGAAATATTGTAAGACTCGTTTTTTTGTCATTTACTGTAAGTATAACCCACATAGTGATTCAAATTCAAAGAATGGAAAAGATATCATCATGGTGCAAAAACGAAACCGAGGAAAAATACTTTCAGTATAGAAATCCTCTTCTCTCTCCTTAGTAATTATATAAATAAATTAAGAATTAAAAAAAAGAGAAAGGGAGAGTGATCAAAAATAGTTGTCCCTATTCCTCCTTTTATTTCAATTAATAGGGGAAAAATATCTATGAGATCCAAAAATTTACCTGGGAAGAGAAGCCCAGCATTCATGACAGAAAGGTTACTACAGTTTATTTCTGGGGACACTCTGTATTTCTTTTTTCTTTCAATGGTTAGAGCTGAAGAAATTTCAAAATACTAAAAGGAAATTTTAGTGTTAGCTACTAGGCTATTAGAGATCAGTTGCTGTAGCTCTCTTTCCAGTGCTCAGATAGTTCTAAAATGTTTAAATCCACAAAGACCTGAATGTCCTTTACCTCCAGAGGCTTGTCCCAGGACACAGAGGATGGGCTACTTGCACGGTTCTCGTGTCCTACAAGATACCTCTGGGTTAGCCCATGTCCCCTCTCTCCTGGTATTTGGCAGCAACTCCCATTTTCAGAGCAAAGTTACTCATGTTCTGTTACCCATGTCGTATGGCCTTGCCTCTCCTCATTGTAACTTCATGCTCTATGTCTTAGCTGGCACATTGTGTCCCTTACAGTCCTGTGCACCCCACTGACTGAGACACTCAATTTTCCTCAAGGCATGCTTTTTAAAAAAGCAGTCTACAACTGTTCCCACTGTATATCAGCACCTCTGTGGTTTCCACTTTTCCACTCTGTTTATGTCAGGCTTGCTTATTCTTTCTTTCCACCCTTCTTCCTTCCTTCATTTCACTTCCCAGCAGCTATCTTTTATCTGTAGCAACCTGATTTTGTCTGACACTCTGGAGTGTGTTTTGAACTCAATATTTGCGCATATTTTCTCAAAAAGAAGAGAAAAAAACCATTCACATTCTAACTCAAGCCCTTTGTGAGTTCCAACTAAAACTAGATTTTTGCCCATGAGGACCATGTTGCATATTCATCTTTCAAGATACTAACAATGCTTTCTAAAACCTAAATCTATCCTATTCTGTAGGACCTTAGAAACAATCAAGTCACTATCAGGTGCACTTTTAAATGAAGATTTTGCCATTTTTCTTCAGAAGCATTCAAGTCTTACTTTGGACACTTGCAGTATTTGAGCAGAGGTGAGATCTGAGCACTCTGCTCTCTATCTGCTTGTTCTAGTGGCAATTCATTAGATTCTCTTTTGTCAAGAGTTATAAATGTGAATCCTAGATGTTCACTGCTTAGAAGCAATTTCAGACATTTTCAGTTGTTTCGGACAGCAAATGCTCAAGTCAAAAGCAACATTTTCTTGCAAAGACCTTTAGGCAAGAACTTATCTAAATCAGAAAAGCTTCACCTGAACCACCTGACACTTCCTCGATTGTGTTTTTTCTTACCCCCTACAATTCTTAACCATTATTTATGTCAATCAGTGGTTTGTATACATCAGACACAATGTGCTGCTGCCTAATAAAAGTAGACAATGAAGGCAATGGCTATAGGCTGCTCTTGAACTTTCTAGGGTTACACAGCTTTGTGCCGAGGGAGACCCCCATCAGTTCAAGAAATTTAGATCAGTTTGTTTCATGAGCAACAGGCCAATTTCAGATTTTTCCTCTCCTGCAGTTTAGAAAATGAGTAAGCTACTAAGCAAAACAAGCTGCAAATTCAAATCTACATGTAATAGCAAATACTCATATTAAGGCCTTATATGTTGTGCTTGGTAGACTCCGGGTAGCTTGACCAAATATGTAAGTGTCTGATGGATTGTTACCCTGCGACAGAGAGCGATGGATACCTGTAAGTTCCCACTTCAGTTAGTGGAAAAGCTATTACTGATTAAAAGATAGCAGTAGACCTCTTTATTGTAGTTTCATTCACAGTATTACAGAATAGCTAATTAATATGTTCTTAATGTTTTGCAGTAATGCCTGGGATTTCTAGTGAGTTTTGTTGAGTTTGCAAATCAGAGAGAATGGCTGTCATTTCTTTTAAGTATGATGTATTGCACTGGAGTTTGTTTACTATACAACTGCATTTAATGAATAGTCAAAACCAGAAATAATAATGAAATAATTTGTGCAAATATAAAAAGCAAAACGAAGCTTTCCACATAGCCTGTATAATGGCAGAATCATCCATATGTAATCTTAATGGCTATTTACTGTTGAGCTTCCCTGTTCTCTTGCACAGGATTTTGCAAGCTACTCATGAACTATTTAAAGCTAACATTTAAAAAGCATTAATAGAAGCTTCTAGTCAGTATAGTTGCATTACTTTTCTTCCAGTTATCTTAACACATGGTTGAGTTCAAACATATTTAATACTATAAAGAAAACCTGCCTTGTTATATACTGTAGGGCTAACAATCTTCATTAGATCAACTTTTCCCAAAGATACTACAAGCAAATATATGGTTATTAATAAGTCCAGACTTTAATATTTAACAGAAGCATCCAGATTTTCAGATTGCAGAAGAAGATCTAGGAAATTCTGTTACAACAAACAAATATTGCTCCCGTTGGTGCAATCAAGTTCCTCTCTGGTACAATCCAGTTACTCCAATTTTATATCTCTGTAACTACAATGAGAATTGCTCTATTTGTCTTCTCCACACTAATATGCACATAAGAAGTGTTGCAAATGAATGTGTCTCTGCAGACAAAGGGTTTCTCTATCCTCCAAATGAAAGTAGCAATAGGAAGAATTTTCAGCAAAGCAAGCTCTGATCGTGCTGTCGCTATAGACAGCTACCAGTAGTAGCATGGTGTTGTCTTTAACAACAGCAGATTAATCTCACTGGACAAACTTGAGTTCCTACACTGTTAGCACCCCCTGTCCTACCACCACACTTGCAATTTTCTAGGTTAGCGAAAAACCTGTGAGAAAACATTCTACACCTGTAGGATAACTATTATGTTTGAATCTTAACATAAGACATTTAAGTATAAGGTAAAAATATTCGCACAAGGGGGAGTTTACCTCCTTTGGGTTTTGCAGTTTTCTGGTGGTGGAACAGCTTTTCCCTCCTCAGCTACTGAGAGGAGTGATAAGTGATAGGATTTTTTTCTGATCACCTCTATCACAATCCATATTTACCTCATTTTTCTGGCAAGAGGTTGTCAAATCCGTAAGTGCACACTTTCATGAAGAAACATTGTAAAGAATTCCTGTGGACTGAGGCATTAGTTCAGCATGAAAAATTCACCATGATGAATGTTTTTGCAGCAAACTAATAATGATTTGCAATGTATTGTGGTAACTGTTTAGGTGCCTTGTCACTTTATTTCTTTTGAACCCATTGTAATTGAACTAACCACTATTAATTTATAAGATATCTCTGTGGATGTCATATGTAATCTCATGAGACTTCTATTGTTAACTCAGTAGTAATTAAACTAATCATTAGAAGCAGTATCCTCGTCTAGTGAAATAATTTCATATTTATCATAATAATAGCAATCATAATGAATTCATGTGGTATTAATGTCACTGTCATATGCACTGCTACAAAAATTCCATTATAATTCAGTTATAATGTAGCATTGTAATAAATGGTCACCAGTATGAGGGGAATTACAATTGTTAATCTGTAGAGACATTGTATTTTCATACAGTACACTCACACCCTGATGAAGCAGTAACAAACATGGGTTTTGTTTTGGGTTTTTTTGAAAAGAACTGTAGAAAAGCAGTTAAAAGCAGTTAAAGCAGGAAAGGTCTCCTCCTGTTTGTTCTCAACAACACAATGCCTTTAAGATTAGTTTTGTACTTGAACATATGAATGTACAGCCTGTTGTCACTTGAGTCCTTCCCCAAAGGTATTCTAATGTTAGATGCCAACAACTTGAAAACAAAATCCAGTAAATCACAGGCAACGAACAGTAAAGGGTTACTCACTGATTACTGCATGTGCAATTATAACCAACCAGTTCAAGACATTGCTTGCTAATGGTTATGAAAAAATCTAATAAAAACCTACAACCAAGAGCATATAAAATATCATAAATATCATAGGTATCTGTATGAGAAATAAAGCGTCACTGCCTACTTCTTTCTAATCATCATGTCTGCTACCCATCTGCTAATCATCGTGTCACTACCCACCTCTGTTCAAACATCATGCCTCTTGCACTCTTTCGTGTCAGTGCTTCCCTGATCCTCTGCCATAAAATATTAACTTTCCCTTGATTCTCATTGATCTTGCTATCCTCTATCCCCTTTATCTTTCTTTGTATGTAAACATTTCTTTGTTTATGGTTTTATCTATCTTATCTTCTGTATCCTACTTCTATCCTAGCTATTAACACCTTTTTTTTTCCTTTTTTCCTTTTCTTTTTTTTTTTTTTTTTTTTTTTCTCTTTGCTTCTACAGCAGCTTGGTGTCCTTTTTCCTCTCTTAAAAGTACTTGCATTTTTATATATTTATATATATATATATCTATCTGGGAGAAGAATATTCCACTTCAGAAAGACAGATAAAGATTAGGGCTGTAATAATCCTCATTTTCTTCCTCACCGACCACATAGGGGTTGAAACTACTAAGAACTGGGATCCCTTTAATTGGATTTCAGATAGTCAGCTGTCATGACTGCTGTGATCATACAGGGAAGGATTTCAGGAATGTAACTGACAGCTCCAACAACCGTGTCAGCACAAGTGAGTAGGGGGTCATATTGGGAGGAATAAGACAGAATTTTACTGTTGCGGATGAAACTCTTTGTCTTATTAGCCAGTCTGGTCATCTGTGCATTCAGATACCCATCGGGTGGTGATGGAGTTAGACACACTATACCACAGGCAAAAGACTTTTAACTGCTCCATTGCTCTGCTTCCTGAAGTTAAGCATTATGAACAATAAAAAAAAAAAAAAGGTCTCTAGGCTGTAATGAAGGAGTTGTAGGGAAAGGACAGAGGTGGCCAATTCCGAGCAGCTGGCCACTGGCCAAGAGCTGCAGAACTGGGCATTGGGTTGAAGGTTGTGAGGCTGAATTACAAGAGAGCCTCCTGGTGCAAGGGAGGCAGGCAGAGTTGGCTGTCATAGGGAGAATGGGCAGCCAAGGAGCAAGTGGCCTGAAAGGGGTAGATGTGAGACCGGTGGTACAACCAGGAAAGTGAATTTGAAGCTCTAGAGGACTCCTAAAGAGAGGCACTGTTAGGACGTGCTGTAAGAAAGGAGCGATAAAATCATGGCTAGACATTTCTAGCTTCAGCCACAGGTTTTAAAGTCAGACAGAGGAGGCTCAAGTGAACAAAGAAGGGCTGTAAAAGTCACATCAAAGCAACTGTCCAAACAGCGCTTGCAAGCTGAAGAGAGTCACATTATGATTTAGATTACAGCAGCACCTGCAGACACGAGGCAAAAGAGCAGCCCCACGAGTGCAGCACATCTGTGTACTAGAAAGTGCTCCTTGCTCTGGAGGGCTGCTGAGATGACCTTCAAAGACAAAGGCAAACTCTGTAAACAGCTACAGAGCCTCTAAGTAGCTTGTCCAAGGTTACATCGCTCCGACATGTCTGACATGAGCTAGTAGCATCACCCATCTTATCCAATTCCTTGGTCAGCAATCGCTCTCCTCTAATTAGTCCTGTTTCCTAGGAAACCTGAAAGAGGGAGCAGACTCAACTCTTGCTTTGTTGAGAGCCTCCAAGGCCAGCTCTGAGAACGGCCACCAACCACTGTCTCGTTTTCCCCCCCGCCACAACTTCTTATTTTTTCTCATAACCAATCTATTTGGCTCAGAGAAGTCAATTAAATATTTTGTTTCTTTGAAAAAACAGGTGAAAACAAACAAACAAACAAACAAAAACATTTAACTCTTTTGTACTTGCCTCTGGTCAGATGAGAAAGATGCAATCAGTAAAGAGTAATCAGTAAAGAGATTCCATGCACTTTAACTGCATCAAATATCCATACTAAAATCACTTAGAAATTGAAGACGCATAGAAAGGGCATGTCACAAACTTGGCATAATTGATCTGACAAATTATAGCTAGTATAAACTTATAAATTGTATGTGTATTCTAAACAATTTTTACCTTGAAGGAAGTCAAATATACTACTTGAGAAGTTACTATTTGAGATTACTTTGAAGAACTACATTCTCATATTCATAGCTTATCTTTTCAGATAAATCACCCAGAATAGAAAGTGGAGGCAGAATAGAATGAGAAAACTATGCTGAATTGATAGCACTGCTATTAGGGAATGAAGTTTTAGAAAAAAACTTTTCAGAGTACTTCCTACACATACACATAGCGTATTCCACTAGAAATAGCAGTGACATCCATACTACTATTGAATAAATGGCAAACGTTTAGAATATATGTTGCATATTAATATAATATAATATAAATATTCACACACACACATATACATATATTTTTTACATATCAGGTAACGAAAAGAGCGAGTCTCTTTCAGGGAGGGACTCATCTTTCATTTTGATACACCTTCGTATACTGCTTCAGAGAATCCTTGCATGCATTTTTGTAGCAAGCAGTGATTGCCACCTAATTAATACTGTCTATTCCATTTGCAGGTCACTAATTCTGACACTATTGCTATACAAGATACCACTTGCAATATACCACAAGTTACCACTAAGCAAGAGAATACTTCAGTTACTTTATCTTTTTCTTGTTTTCCCTCTCACTCCTCTCTTTAGTGACATATCCTTGCACAGCACTGCAGACTCAGCAATGGCTTTGAACAATCAGTCAAGCATTGAGAGGGTGGAAATCCATCTGCGCAGGCTGTTTCACACTGGCACCTCCTGAAAGATGCAGTAACCAAGAAAAGAACAGCTGAAGTAGCTAAAGACTCTTTTGACATTTGCTTAAGAAAACACAGACATTCACAATTATGTCCTCTACCTTCTCCCCCCTCTCATTTTCCCAAAGAAAACAAGAAAAATCCCCTGCTTGATGGACACATGTGAAATAGTTATGAAGATGCTCACAGGAATAGCATTATTGGGAGACTTTGCCAATATATTCACTCCAGCATGAAAAAAAGAGCATAAATTCATGTTCGGCTACAGTCCAGTCTCCCTAAAAAAGAAATAGACCACATACTCCAAAACAGCATTTCAGCTTATGTGTACATAGCCACACTGAACAACATCATCATCATGTTAGCCACATATATATAGGCTTTTACTGCATAAGCATTTGGTAACAACTCCCTGAAACATGGCAAAAGGAATATTAACTGTTATAATGTGAGTGTGCAGCAAACACAACATTAAAAGAGTACTTGAACATGTATTTTTACTTACTCTACATGGAGATGAGACAGCCCAGAGGACAAGCACAACTTTTGATTTCCTAGTCTCGTGCACATTTACATTAGGCAAAGAAAGGACTGGATGGGAATAAATGGTAGAGAGAGAAAATAGGAGGTTAATGAAAAGTAATGCCTGAAGCAAAAAGATAAGGAAAGAAACAGAGACAAGAAAACAAAGAATCAAGAAGGAGGATGAGGAAAGGAAGGTGAGCAAAGAGGAAAATCTGTGTTGTGCCAGCTTGGCTCTCATGAAACCACCTGGCTTACTTTCCTCTTAAGATGACTGGCTTGAAATAACCCTTATAGGTTTCATACCACAGAAAATGAAATGAAACAGATTCCTATCCATTCGCTCTCACTCTCTGTTCCAGTTTTCTGTTAACAACTCTTCACAACACTGATTAATCTGTATTGACAAATGTCCCTGTGGGACAGGGAAGCATCACTCTCCAGTCTACAAAATTGCATGGAGTGAGAACAAGCAGCTTGTTATATGCCATACTGGATATCTGTGGCAAAGGAAAAGGTCTGCAAATTGATCCAGGCTCCTGAGTTTCAGCCTAATACTCTTAAAAAAAAGATTAATCTTCCAGGGAAACAGTTTAGGGATATCAGCCATGGCTGTTATAGCAATCATAACATTACCTAGTCCACAAAACAGCCCACATTGAGAAGATGTATGTTGGTAGAAGGCTGTTGTTTTTGTTAATGTCCTAACACATCCTTGCACATCTTTAACTCAAACAACCATTTTCAGAAAACCTGTATCATCCAGAGTTAATATTTTCCAAGCTTACCAGGCTCCTTCACAGGTGGTTAAGCCAGTGGGAGAGATATGGACTTGGCAGACCCTGTAACAGTCCTGTCCAACACCAAATGCTGGCCAAGAGTAGCGAGATTCTGGCGAGGCTCCTGCAGTGTGAGCAGGAAAGCAAATATTACCTGTGAAAGGCTCTGTCCAGGGCTAAGGCTGACTTCTGATAGCAGTGTAGTAATTGCCCTGCAAGTCAGAGTTTCTTCATTCTGCCACATGTATTTATGCAAGTGTAGAGGACCCGTGAAAATGAGAACCTATCCTAGATACTCAGGATCTGAGCTGAAGCAAGTACTGGTGAGGTCATATCTCTAGGACCCTCCTCTGGATTCAGATCTAACCAATAAGCAAAAGTTTGCAAAACTATCAGGGGTTTCCAAATTCTCCAGAGACAGCGTTTTGCTCCTCTCTATGCAGTCATCAAGCCTTAACTCCCCACAATTGGTCTCTCTCCTCTTCGGACGGCAATTCCCATCTCTGTCCTGTGGTCCTTTTGGAGAGAACACAGTCAATTTCTTATTCTGCTGTGCAACCAGCTTTCTTCTGTAACTGCCAGAGGCACTGCATGTTTTAGTGCTCCAGTCATGTAGCATCCTCAATACCTGATGTCACTACTGTAGGATCTGCTTGGCCTCCTTTGAGAGTGAAGCCTCTCCTCCTCTACAGGCTATGAAACATCAAGTCCTTGGGGAAGTGACAGCAGAACTATGTCTTTGGGGATTCTGAAATACTGCCCACATCTGCTCTATAGCTACCACAGAGAATTTGATTCATCTTACTCCGAAGGAACTGGTGTGAACAAAGGACAGTTTAATTTTGCAAAGAAGTAGTTAACTGAAAATATAAAATACTGTTTTCAAGCATATTTCTCTAAATTACATTTTTTTCTTCAGAATGACACCAGAACTAAGAGCTTTCAGATGGTTTGCCAGAGGGGGATAACAAAAGAAGGAAAGAATAATGACACTGCTGCATTTAGATTAAAGAAGTGATATATGTAAGTCATGTTACAGTGAGGGTGGACTTCATTATGAAAATATAGAAGCCAAGTCATCCGAATGTGGGCATTTCAACACCTGTTTCTAGAAAGGGGTTGTAAATGTCTCTTCATGCAAATATGCCTTCCATACTTTGATCAATCCCTGCTCATCGTGTTATCAAATAGTAATCCTCAATCTTATCATAAACCATCCTAATGCTTTTCAGTCTTAAACTTTTTAAAACGGCAAAACTCACACAATTGCAGTCAATTATGCACGTCTGGCTTCTGAGAGCAACTTCCAGGGTTCACAAGGGGCAGATCAAAATCTTTTTGTTTTTTAAAAGCAGCGTTTCAATGAGAAAAGCCTCAGGCCAAGTAAAGGTTGCAGAGACTGCTGAAATGAAATCTGAACTGCAGCCTGCCAGACGGTGATTCTCGCTGTCACTCCTAGGCCTGCATAAAGCGCTCACTCTAATTCATAGTGAAATTTGATGACACGGGTTTTAAAACAACCCAGTGATCAGTGATAGAGCCAGGCAACATTTTGTTAATAGTCCTATGCCTCTGTCCGGAGAATGTCTAGTAATGGCTTATTTCATTTGGGACTAATATGAAGTTATTTTAGTCTGCATTTAAGAGAGACGACAACTAAAGAAATAGAAATCAGGCAAGAAAACAGATTTATACTGAGATCACTGTAGCAACAGGAGCGTATTTCCACATACTCGGAGCCAAACAGCAGTTGGTACTTCAAGAGATAGGACTTTGTCCCAGTAAATGCTGGCAGTGTTTCAAAACACAGAACAGTGCTGCAGTAGCCAGGGAAAAAATACCTCTCTGAGATCAGTAACCTTGTCTCATTCTGCGTTTGGAAATTCCTACTCTTTGCCAAGGGGGAGGAACTCTTGCCACCCTAAAAAGTCTTGCCACATTAAAACCTTGTAACTAGCTTTTTAAAAATCCTTTGCTTTTCTTTGTTACTCTTCATCAAACATAAAAGAAAAATCAAGTGCTTTAAACCAGGCCAGATTGGTTTCATTTTTTACCCTAGCATTAGTCAAAATAACTGTCCCTCAGGAAATAATTTTGGCATGTAACTGAATAGCTTATCTATTTTTTTCCCTCCTAATATGGATGTAATTATGGACAATACAGTATGTTCTTATTGCAATCATTGTGATACAACTGCTAGTATTTACACAGTAAGCTGCTCTGAGGCAGATTTTCCTTTGTATCACAGCTGTAGTGGGTGTCTTCTTACCTAAAGTGAATGATCGCTCAAATAATTTCAAATACTGGCTCTTGACCCAAAAGTATTTAAGAAAGCTGACTGCAACCAAGACTTGTAGCTGCTGGTGTGAAACAACTCTGAGAACGGAAAGAATAAAAAGAAAGGAATTTCACGCTCTATTCTCCCTCCCCCAGCTTCTGAGTTCTCTGTCTGTGGGCACATGCTCCTGCTCATGTACGGATACAGAGAATAACACAGCAGAGTTTACATTAATCACCTCTTGGTCCAAGATGGAATTAGACTAATGGAAAGCTTTGGCTGTAGCCCTTGTTTTGGCTCACTCTTTCCCATACTTTTAGGCATATTAGGCTTAAAATAGTTTTTACTATATGATTTTATTGCATGAGTTCTCTACTCTCCCTCCACTGTGTAATGTTTTCCCCTTGCAAAAGAGTCATCTTGAGTTTCTGAAGAGATATTTGCCATACAAAAGGGTAAGGAAGTCACAAACTTTGACTATCACACTTCTAGCTATGAATTCAGTTGTTTAGTGATATTTACTACTTTCTTATAGAGAATCTGGATATTCAGCACAACAGACTTGAAAAACTGTTTGAAGATGCATTTTGGACTCACTTCTTGTCAGATATACAGAACTTCTGCAAAGATCCATATTATCTGCACAGGTACATTAGCTGTGTCTGCCAGAGCCCTCCAGCATATGAGAAGTTTGGCTTGGAGGAAATTCAGGATCCCTTATGCCATGAACAATACTTCGAGGAAGAGGAAAAGTGCATGACGGCATCTGCTTCACTGCTTCAAATTTGTCATTTCTTTTATAGTAAGGCAACTTGCACTCTCATTGCCAAAACTGAACTGCAACCAGTGCACGGCCCTTGTGGCCAGATGGGCACAGAAGAAAGTTCAGCCTGATTCCCAGGGTTTTAGCTATTTGTCACTTTGCAACAGTTGGGAGGAATGAGGCGGGACCTGCTATGGCTGTATTTTATCAGAAGTTGTCAAAGAGGCCCCAGCTGATACATGCTGGACTATGGAAGCAGCTGAAGATTTTTCATCAGTTGTACTGCTTAAATTTGTAATCAATCGGTGTTTCTTTGCACATATGTCTCCTCCACAATATGATTCCACTTTGTACTTTAGCCTGAGCCCAGTGGCTGGTGGGAGCCTGCTGGAGGCATCTTCACAGGCATCAGAATTTAAAAAAAGAAGGATCCCAAACCAGTGACACAAGGCTTCCCCTCATCTGTGTTATCGGCTCTGCAGGATTACAGGATATTTTCTTCCACCGGACCTGCTTGCACGAACTTCATAGTTCCTAAACCTGGCAGCAGTGCCTATACTCTAACTGCAAGTGGGCACCAAAAGCAAAGTTTTCCACCCCTTTTCCCAGCTCTAACATCACAGACAGAAAAAAGTGACAGGACCCTGGGGTCCTCATGTCAAAAAATTTTATCTCCTGGGCACACAACTTCTCTTCCCAAACAAACAAAGTATCATCTTGACAGTTCCCAGCAAAAGGCTGTTCCGATACTCTAGTGGCTAGCAATCTTTAAACAGACTTAGTTTGCAGACTAAACAAAAAGATGTTCATAAGAATATTATTAAATACCTGTGATTAACAAAAGATGAAAAAATTAAAAAAAGGTCTGATGCATTTTCCCCTGTTCATCTAAGCTCCTTTAGTTCAGAGCTGCAGGAATTCTCTTATTTTTTCATTATATACACTATATTCATGGCTTGAGGCTTCTAATCTAGACTGACAGCATTATATGAACTTAGATAACTAACACACAGCCCCCACCCTGCAGTCCGTGACAGAGCTGGTAAGTCACCACAACTAGTGAAAGCAACCAGAATCGTTGTTAGGGCTGCAGTAGGGCGCTGGCCCAGTCCTGGCCTGAGGTTAAGCTAACTGAACTGGACATGAAAAACTGCTGGACATGACGTGAGAGATTGCTGGATGTGACAGATAACAAAGACACAAGCTGACAAAAGTTACAGACAGTGCAACGAAGACTGGCTGGATTTCAAAGGTGGTTAAGAGGGAGAGATGGACAAAACCTCACAGAAGCTGAGGGGGAGCTTGATGATCTTCTAGGGGGCAGAACCTTGCAAGACTATCACTGACACCGTGCAAAGCAGATTGCCTAATACTAAATTTGTCTACGGATGTAGCAAAACTGGAACATGCGGTGGAATAGTAACTAGGGTTGGGTTGTTTTTTCAGGGGGAAAGGATTGAGGTGAAGAAAGCTAGGGTCAGGAAATGGAAGACAAGATAATAAGACATGTAAATGACGTATATGGGACAGTCCAAGGTTAGGTGTTAGGCAGCCCTGTGTTCCACCACTGTGTGTGGAGCAGGACAAGGGTCAGGGTGTCTTTCCTGCTAGCTGGGCAACACCCATAGCAAACAGATTAAATGTGACCATTTCTGTGCCCATTTCAGGCCTGAGAGCCGCAGCAACTTCCTGACAAGGAATCAGGCCTAATAGGAATTGGACTAAAGCAAGGTGATGGCTGTCCTCAGATGAAGTGTTGGTGCTCTTATGGGTAGGGTTATAAAAAATGCACGCGTGCATTTAAACTTGGTGAGGCTTTTAGGCTCCAGTTCAGCACAGAATCTAAAAAATGCCCTGCTTAAAAGCATGGAGAGAGTCTGACTGGAATGATCCTAGTTCCAAAAATCATTGCTACTAAGGAACCAAGAAAATTATTTGGAAAGCTCCAGAGTGTGTGGAGGAAGAGATACATCATACCATACAATATTAATATCTCACCATAAAAGGAGATTCCTTTTTTTTTTTTCCTCTCTTTCTCCCTCTACACAGAACTGTTTCCTTATGTTATGAGAATCTATAAGGAGATAGAGCTGTGCTGTCTTTGTCTGGCCCGGTGAATTTGTGTTACTGTCTGTACAGTGAGGCAGTTTCTACAGGAAGGGGCACAGAAGACAACTTCATTTCGGACTACTCTGTGGTGTGTTTAGTTATGGCGTTCTAGCAGGAGAGACAGGTTTCAGTCTCTTCAGGGGATGGGAATGGAACATGGCTGGCGAGTGAGAGAGCTGAGTACTAAACTGTTGGGTGGAAAAGAGCAGCTCTATCACAACCTCCACACATCTGATACGAGAAAGCAAGAACAAGAACCGCGCTTTCTGTGAGCCAGATCTTGTTGGTGTCTTTCAGGAACGAATCCTGAATTGAGTTCCCATAAGGATTTTAGGATTTCTTAGCCAATCTGGACTGATGGTGAGTCTGCATTCCAGTAAGGAAAAGGGGCACAGTTTTCATTAAATTTCAGGATTGTTCCTGAATTGTAAGTTCATTTTATGAATGAGTCCTACAGAACACAAAATAGGCTATTCTCAAACAAAACCATACTGGAAAGTATGAATTAAGGAGGATCTGAGAAGATATCACAATTTCTTTTCAGTTCCATTTAAACCACATTTTCAAAAAATACCATGTGAGCTATGTGTGCCTTTTCGGACACCCTTTTGACTTCCGATCCCCTGCTATTTTCCTTCAGTTAGCTTGCTAACTATGTAAGGCATGATCTTCTAAGACAGTGACTTCCCCTGTGCGCCTTTCTTTGCTTCTAATCCCACTGCAACAGTACGAGAAGCAGTGGTATGGCCCTGCACACTTTCGAGGTACTTGAGATAATAACATTCAAAATATTTTAGAGCACACTAGCAGGGAGATTGCAGAGGATATAGGAGAGCATAAATGTAAAGTAGCAGAATTCTTTCTGTTTTCATATCAAAATAAATTGATTCTATGAATCAACATAAAAAGTGAAATTTGTACTATGACAATCCTCTAAAAATTTTATATATGATCACTGAGGGTAGAGTTTCTTGCAGTTTTTTCTTATCATCTTCTCCTTCTTTATGGCACAAACTAAATGCATGAAACTTGTTAATGGAAATTTTTTTTTCAAAGATGATGTCAGGGGAATCTTTCTTCAGAAACATACTCCAATTTTGCAGTGGCTATTACTCTAAAAATGTGGACAGAGACAACTTGTTAGTTTTATTTTTTTTGTGCTTCTGGTTCAAACTTCATAGAGAAAACACAGCTCTCTAAGCAGAAGATCTTTTTTGGGAAAATCAGACTGATCGTCTCATTGGGAGCTCTTCATATATGCTTGCAGAAAGACACAAGCTTGCTCTGCCCAACCTTTGAGAAGAATAGGGGCTATATAGGATAGCACA
The DNA here is from genome assembly GCA_003342815.1 of Eudromia elegans. Lineage (NCBI taxonomy): Eukaryota > Metazoa > Chordata > Aves > Tinamiformes > Tinamidae > Eudromia > Eudromia elegans. The sequence goes on along the minus strand of PTEX01000045.1, from coordinate 4,439,725 downwards.
ATATTCACATTAATATATGTCCTGACATGACTAAGGCTTTGAGCAAGGTGTTAGGCAGCTAAATGGCTTCAAAACATGGGAAGGACAAGGCATGGTAAGTCCGCCTGCAAAAGCTCATGTAAACATACACTATATACAGAAAGGCATGAGTCTTGATATCAGCCACAACCATGAATTTCTTTGTTTGCAAAAAGTAAAGAAAATTACAGATTGCTTAAAGCAACAATGATTTTGCAAATGCAGAAATTGACACTTTTTTTTTTTTTTTTTTTTTTTTTTTTTTTGCCTTTTACCTGAAGGTGACCTTCAGATATCACACAGGTTATTTTGCATAAAGGCAAGACATAGTCAATTCATTAAAGAACCCCTCCCATCCCCTTTCAGATGAAAAACACCCCTGGCACCAGTATCAGTATGCATTAGCTACCAAGGCTCTGAGGCTGACATCTAACTAGATCAGATAAAGTGCCATTGCATAGGAGAACGAATCAGATCCACAACTGCTGTGGTTAGTGAACAGCCTTAGACCTTTACACTGTCTGTATTTGCTGTAGAGCAGACACTGGGTACTTTGTTAGTGGTGTCTAAACCCAGGGAAGCTGAGTATAGACATAACTGAACCTTCTCCAAAAGCCCTCTTCCTTTTCTCCAACTTTGAGTGTTAAAAGAGAATATTAGACTCTTTAGGGATTCTCAGATACTGGGATTCCCAGACATACAACCATTGTACCCACAACAATCTATTCCAAATACATGCATGGCAAGATTTATAAAACTAATCCTTGCCCTGTTCAGCAAGTCCCGCACACTGCCGGTATATTGAGCTCGCCACTCGTGTACAGATAAACTCTGCAGGACATGCTCAAGGGATCTGATTAGTGCCAGACTCTCTCATTACGCACTGCAGTGTGCCCAGGCATATCTTCCTCAGTCAAAAAAGTGAAGCAGAAATATGGGAGCCCTACAAAGAGCTTGCAAACTAAGCACAAGACAAGCTATAACAGATGGACATGGACAGATGGGGGACTACATGATAGGTGGTTGTCTTTGCACACCAGCAGTTCTTACTAAGTGGGCCCTTATAGATTGATTGAGAAACGATGATGATGAAATGAAGCCTTTTCCTAAAATATCATTGTACTAGAGTATAATCCAGCTTGAAAGTCAGAGTTTTGCTAAACAATAAACTCACTGTGTGGATAAAGTAGACAAAATAGCTGAATGAGCCCTTATATAAAAGAAAATTTCATGGAACTTTTCCAATAAAATAATTTATGAAGAAATAACTCATGACTAAGTGGGAAGGATGAACTACATACTGCTAATAAATCAAAAGCAGATAAATATTTTTAAAGTGAAAACTATTTAATAGGCTTTACAGAACAAGAGAATTATTTCCTGTAAAATCTACTATGCATAGGTAACTTGCCCATTACTTACTAGCGATGATTGCTGTGCACAGGCAACCTGGCATTCATTGGGTTGGCTTCCATGGAAATAAAGATAGCAAGAACACTTCCTCTTGACATGTCCAGCAGCTGAAAGCTATCAGGAAGTTTAAAACATTATTTTTTTCTTGTAAAGATAAAGAACATTGTAGGAAATGAATTGAGAGGTCATTATTTGTGTTTGCATTACATGTTTCCTACACTAGAGTGGCTTTTTTTTTTTTCTCAAGTGGAGATTTTTGCTTCATCTTGGCTTGGATTGGCAAAGTATTCACTAATCCTTTGTGTTAGAAACAGAAAAAGGTAAAACAATATTCAGGGAAGGGAACTGAAGAAATTCCTTTTTTTCCACAGAGCATTTTCATTTAGACTGACAAACTATTCACTAATCTTCTGTGTTAGAAACAGAACAGGTAAAATCACAGCGAGGGACAGAAATAGACTGACAGACCCAGTACACAGGAAAACATAGAGGTAATTATAATAGTTGTGTGCTGCTTGAAACAAAACTCATTCCTTGTTCTGTGCGTTCTTGCAACCTTGTGACTTCATAAAATGCATCGGATTGACCATTCTAGTACATTTTAAATCCAGGTCTCTAGAACAGAGATTGGAACTGCAGGAAAAGGGCTTGTGCCCTAAACTACTGCCCGTTCCCCAGGCACTCTGCAGATCCTTAGCATTTAGTGGGAGAGAGCTCGGAGCCCCACTGGGAAGGGCTTTACTCTTAGCACGTTTGTGCAGTAGACACCAGGTCGCTGATCCCCAACCACCATTAGCACACACAGAAATTATAATACCTGAACTCTCAGTATCACAGATAAGGTCTATATACTCATTGAATACAAAATACGGATACAAGAGCTGCCAGCTTAGTATCTAACAAAATGTTTCACCTTTAGACATTGCATTTATATCCATTTTTAGTAACAGTTAGACCTCCAGCTGCAGCAATTCAGTCTTGTTGTTCTGAAATAAACTCAGATTTTATATATATACACATATACATATACATATACATATACATATACATATACATATACATATACATATACATATACAAAAATGCCAACTAAGACTAATTCCTTCAGCATGTAAGATGTGCTTCCTGACAAAAGACTAATCATGAGCAAAGGTGGAGGGGGTAGATGCAGGTGGGAGAAATTCCTGTGCTGGAACTTGGAGCTGAAGATTCTCATACAGATGCCTGTGAAGCAGCAGGATTTGGGCCATCCTTTTATTCTGCTGCAGGTGATAGAAAGATATAATGCGGTAGTGTTTCCAATAGGGTTTTGGGGCTACCTGCCCCTGTTTTGGCCAGCTGCAGTTCTCTGCTGCTAGCAGGAAAACGGTCAGCTAGGTGAGTGCTGGAGTAAAACTGGGCTGATGTTCTGCTGAATTGGACACATGGCTGTAAAATGGCATTTGTAGGCAGTTACAAAACTGGGTCAGAAATATTTTTGGGGAATTGCTGAAAAATAAAACAGGTGTGATTGTGTTCAGATTTTCCTTCTAACAGTACTATAAGTGTACTGTAGGTTACCTAACTGTGCTTCAACCTGATATAAAGAAGAGATATTTTGTTTGCAAGGATTAACTATAAGAAAGAAAGAAAGAAAGAAAGAAAGAAAGAAAGAAAGAAAGAAAGAAAGAAAGAAAGAAAGAAAGAAAGAAAGAAAGAAAGAAAGAAAGAANAAGAAAGAAAGAAAGAAAGAAAGAAAGAAAGAAAGAAAGAAAGAAAGAAAAGGAAAGAAAGAAAGAAGGAAAGAAAGAAAGAAAGAAAGAAGGAAAGAAAGAAAGAAGGAAAGAAAGAAAGAAAGAAGGAAAGAAAGAAAGAAAGGAAGGAAGGAAGGAAGGAAGGAAGGAAGGAAGGAAGGAAGGAAGGAAGGAAGGAAGGAAGGAAGGAAGGAAGGAAGGAAGGAAGGAAGTGTCAAGGACTACTTTACAGCGCTTATACTAACAAAATGACAGGTATTCTCTTACACTAAAAGGCAATATTCTGACCTTGCATTAAATTTGACACAGAGGAGCAACATATTCCGTAGTAATTTGGATGAGAAATGCACCTGGTTCGTATCACCAAATCAGAAGCAGATGTTTTGCTCCTTTGGCTCTCCCCAAGCAGTGCACACTGACCATGTGCAGAGTAAGATCTATGCAGTGCTCAGCCTTTGCAGGTAGGTGCCGGAACAGTGGGGCAGGAATTAGTTCAAAGCCTGCTATACAGCAGGGTGTTTTCTATGTTATCTACGTGCATGGGAAGATATTTGTCATGTCAGTCAGGGCTGCTGCGCAAGAGCCTGATTAAGTGGTTCATTCTTATGAAACTACTGACAACTGGCATCAAAAGTGTTGTTATATCCCGGAAAATAAAGGGAAAGTGAAATGTGTTCCCGGGTTAAGCTAGCACATAGACGACTTTATCAGACGATTTGGCACGTCATGTATTACAATGCCTGTCATTCCTCACAGTGCTGCTCTGCTCTCAGGATGCTAAAAGACTCAAACACAAGAACAGTGAATACTCAGGTGCTCTGTGGACTCTGTGTCTTGATATACTAAAGTCCTTTTTGCACTGCAGAACTCAAAGCCTTCAAATATATGTGTGTTTGCTGCATTTTCAAACTCAAAGCCTAAGCCTGAATCTCAGCACTGTACTTGCTGTTGCTGTTGTTTACCTGAGGCTCCTAGGCCATGCTCAGCCTACCTTGCCTCCCAAACTCACAAAAAGTGACTAGTTTTACTTTCCCATTACCTTGACAGCCACTTTTCAGATGCATTAGGTATCTTTTAGTTATATCGGTGGAATTATGCCCTGAAAGTGCTTCTCTCATTGTCCTTATGAGAGCCTGCAGTCACTTTCTCAGCTGTCCATCTTAACATAAGTGATAGAGTAGGATTTTTTTTCTTTTAGCCATAAGCAGCAAATTTCCAACTTTAGGTTTGCAATGGAGAGTGGAAATCCCAGTCACAAAATCATGCACTTGTACTAAGTGTACCTTTAATAAAACCATTAAAAGATTGATTAACACAAAAGTTCAGTACTTTTTACCCAGAAAAGAAGTATTTCCTGGAACTTCTTGCCACAGAAGATTGTGGAGGTAGCTATATTTATCAGCAGGTTCAAAAGGGATTAGCTAAATTCATGGAAAACAGATTTATAGGAAAAAAAACAATTAAGCAGGATTGTGCTATCAAATATCCCTAATACAACAGTTGTGACTGTCAGGAAAGAATGAGAAGAAATATTTTCCTCTTGCTGTTTGTTGTAGATAAATTACTGGGCTAAGCGGACTATTGCTCTTAGCAGGACATTTTGCACATTTTTACATCACTTGTCTAATTTGACTAGTCTTATGCTCAGTGTGAACTCACTACCATGAATTTTGGACTTAGGACTGTTCTAAGAGATTTCAAAATAATAGTATGTATTAGCCTTGAATACAAAGGACGTTAACTTTGTCTTATATTCCTTATTTCATTTTGCCTCATATCATGTCTCCCTTTATGCACTGGATTCTTTGCTTTTTATTCCAGCTGTATGGTATCCAAGCTAATGTTCATGCCTTTAGTCCAAAGGAATTGAGATTCCCGTCCATTTGATCTTTCACAGTGTATTTTTTTGCTGCCTTTATAGTCATTTTTTAAAGACAGCTTTTTTTTTCTATCAATTTTTATTTCATACTGTTTGTCCTGTCTGATATTCACTCTGCATAAGCACTCTGATACACCCAGGGAGTACTTTAGCAATCAATACATAACAGTAATGGCAGCAACTGGCTAAGCTCTTTCTGAAGCATTATCTGGGACCATGCATAGAGAGATAGTGCTTGTGCCAAACATAGTCTATTATTATTGATTGCTCTGAGACCAGAACAAGTGTGCTGTAAGATATACTAAATTATAAAATAACTTCCAGCTGTGCATATAGAGAGAGGTGAGACAAACTTCACATGGAAATGCTGATTAGGACGTACAGACTTGACCAGGAGTGGGCACACAAGCAACCACAAGTCAATCTTACAGCTCTTCCAAAAAAATTTCTGACATTGCTAGTAAAGGTGTCATTTCACTAGTTTTAAATCTGGCTTGAGATGCTAGCAAATACTTACTTGGAATTCATGCCTTTCCTTCTTGAAGGCCCTAATGATTTTAATTCTTTCTCCTCTTTGCCCTTTTTTCCTCTGTTTTTTAAACAGACATGGGAGGCATTCCTGAATATTAATCTTATTAAGTGTGCTGGAGCTGATAGTCTAAAAATCTAAACTGCTTCATTTAGCTGCCAGAGGTAAATTTCCTCTTTATTTAACCTCCCTCTGGAGACTGATGAACGGCTTTAGATACACAACAAGGTCATACCTTAAAACGACAATGAAGGTAAATTAAATATGACCTTTTACAGACCTAGTCTATGACTTTTTGTAATTCCTAAATACCAGGGAGGGAAAAAAAAGGTGTCTTTTTCCTTTTTTTCATTTTTGTTTAAAGAAAAACTATAATTAATTGATTTTATTAGTAATATCATTCATTTTTTCCTCAGTGGTGCCACTTCCACAAGTGCTAAGCCACTTGATAGTTGTGACTATGGATCCTGGGTGATATGCTACAGATGTTCTTAGCAATATAGAACTAAAATCCTCAGTATATTAAATCATCAACTCCATTTCTGAGAAATATTCCCCAAAAATCCAAGCAACACCTAGTCATTTGCACGACTACTACTTCTGGACTCATATAAAAGTACGACTAGGCACTCCATGTCATTGCCACCATAGTTTGGGTGGTTTTCTTGAAGAAAAAGAACAAGTACCTGTTTAATGAGCCAAACAGATCATTCTTGAGAATGATTCATCCTGCTGTTATGAATTATGAATGTGTTCTGATGTTTACCATTCTGGTCCCACTTGAGACAACACCGCTTTTTCCACCACTTACATCCCTTCTGCCTCCTTCCCGTTGCCCTCAAAAAAGCAGTGTCCTGCTCTCTTACTCTATATGTGTGCACTTCTTTTCATACACTTAGTTTAGTTTTGTTGTTTCTGTCATATAAAGGTTCTGAGGCATCTCTTCTTTGTCTGATTGTAGCAGCAAGAGATATAATTAAAATCTATTTCATATGCATACATACATTATATATATATATATATGAGAATGTGACTGTAAAAACACAGAGCGGACAGGACAGTCTAGATACAGGTGTGGCACTGGAAACCATTACTTAACTACTGTTAGAAATTAAGTAGACTGCAATTTTGAAATGTGCTTTCAACCTTCTGTTTTATACTAAACATTAATTAAATATTAATTAATTAATATTAATTAAATATTAATTAAGTATACCTAACAGGAAACAGATTGTCCTACTGTATTTTCTGCCTATTAAGTTACTCCGTACAAATACACTCTTTAGATAAATTAGCCATTTTCTTGTGATACATCCTGTTGGAATTGCTATCCCTTAGTTCAACTAAGGAAAAAAAAAAAGAAAAAACATGCACACACAAAACAGTTCTACAAGGGGGAATTCTCACTGGAATTCTCACTCATTAAGTTTATATACTTAATGATGTAACCAGTTCATTATTTTCCATATTTCTCAGTCTGATTAGTTTATAAAAATTCCAAAGGTTACAGGCAAAGGAGGCAAGTGAACCTTTACTGTGTTGGCAGCTAACAGACAGGGCCATTATGGGGCTCTTCTAGATCCTTAATAGACGATATTATCTGAAATTGACATTGTTTATACATTAAATGCGTTTGGCCTCACTTCAAGACACTTATCATGAACAGTTATCTGATAATAACGTGTGTCTTTCTTTAAAACAACGTATTGCTTAAGGAATATCTTGCAGCAGGAAGTCCTAGCAAGTACCAGTATTTTCATTTTGGAAGCTTGCATGATGTACAATTCCATGTACCGCAGGTCATATTTGTTAGACTGACAGGAATTTAGGCCCAAATCTTAAATAATATCCCACACTGTGTTCTGGTTTACTGGGGAAAAAGCCACTTATCGTCTCTGTTTTGCATTATCTCCCTAATTTTCTTAGCAACTTTCAGCTCTTTGGAGCATGCTGATTTATCAGGTTATGCAAAATTTTGAGTGAAAACAGCATGAACACTCATACACAAAATATATAAAAAGTAAAAATAGAAAAGAATTTATCCTTGTCTCAGGCATAATTTGAATCTTTTTTTCTAGAGGTAGAAGTGGCCATTGGCAGCTCCATGCTTCCATGTGGGTCAGGTTTTTAGACACTGTAGTTATCAAGCATGCTGTTTGAACAGCTTGTTTCAGGACTGGTACTTAGCTACCTAAATAAAGTGGTTATTCTTGGAAAATACCCCTAGCAGAAGAAAGGATAATAATAATTTTTGTATATTAGCATTTCCTTTCACCTATGCTAACTGAATAAAGTGATATCAGGTTGTCAGTTGTAATTGGGTCACATTAGGCTGACAGAAGTTATTACTGTTTTTAAAAGCTTATACATATGCAAAGAGTACATTACACTACATCCAGAACATGTAATGACTGATGGTGATAGGTGGGATGATGTTATATGTGATGGTGTGATGTTGTGTATATGTATACCTATATTTAGAGAGTTGATACAGTTTAACAGGAACCTAAATGTCCTGGAAGTTTAAATAAAGAAGCAGTGTAGGCCCACTCTTCCTGCTGGAAAGCCTACCACCTCTCCCATTAAAATGAGCCAACAAGTCATAGACAAAACTTAAACTAGCAGCCTGCAAAGTGTTAATCTAAGATCCAAAATAAAACCGAAATCTCCAAAGTTTCAGATTGCGAAAAGGAAATTCCAGATTTTTTTTAGATATGCATATGCTTTTGCTTGCTTTCTTATACTCTAAGCAAAGATAATTTACATGATTCCCCTGTTCCTGTTTTTTTTTTCACCAGTGTGCTTCACCTGGGATAAGCTAGAAGTCTCAGCTCTTCATTGCTCTTCTCTGTCAAAGTCAGAATTGCTTGGCCCTCTATAATTCTTTTGTGCCAGACTCAAGATATATGTCTTTTTTATTATTATTATTTTAATTGTCCACTTGCTCTGTGGAGTTTCCTCATATTTAGTAGTTTTTCTGCATCTTGTCGGGAGGTGACATACAGGATAGCATAAGCTCAAGAATATCTCTTCCTTATTTAAAAGACAAGGACATCTCATTGCAGAAACACCCACACATCATCTTAATTTTGAATGAATTAAAAAAAAAACCCCTTTTATTCAGTTTGGATGTTTCAACAATAGCTTGTAAAGACTCCACTAATTCTCAGTTTCCAAACCACACGAGCATTAAGATGCAGATTTGGCCAAAGACTGTTTAAAATTGAAGTATATATCCTGGGTGAGAAGAAATGTCAGTGGTGCTTCACAGATAGGGAACTAAAGGCAGTTAAATGGTTCACTCAAAAAGCCTATGACAAAACTGATAATTGAATGTGCACTTCGCAAATTCCAGACCAATCCCTTAAGTAAAAATGCTTCCTTACCCTAACATACTAGTGCTTTAATTCAGTTTTATCTTAGGATTCCATATCCCAAAGGTTTTCACATACTTGCAAAGGAAGTAAATTTACAACACAGTAAGATAGTTTTTTAAATCTAATTATTGCACTTTTGCTGTTTGCTTCATGAGATGGTTTTTAGAAATCAGATGTTTTCTAAATAGTCTAATTATATCAATAACCAATCAAATGATTATTAATGACCCTTGACTCATCTGCTATGCTAAAGTACATGCAAAAGAGAGAAACAATTCAGACCTACTGGGTCATGTCTATTGTCTGTCCCAAGTAGCTTTAAAGGCATTAAAAAGGCAGTTATTATAACTTATTATCTCAATTGTATTTACAAAATCATGAGCCCAAGCAGATGAAGAATTGCAGTCATTACCTAAGAACCTAACGGGCCATGAAACCAAGGGCCAAGGTTAAACATGCTGTATAAACAATAGGATTTTGTTATTTATTGCATCAGACTCATCCTAAGAATAGGAACAAAGTTGATGGGAATTGTGTGTTCATCCAAAGGCAGTTGCCAGGAGGAACCTGGGGTTTATAGTTCCCATTACAACCAATACTGATAAACACCTAGTCTGCCTTTTGGGGACAACTTAAATGTCAACTGAAACACTCACATACATGTGCTGGAGAGACTAAATTATTCCAATTCATTTCACATGTCCCACCAACAGCAATTTTACTGCATTAAAAGTGTGGATAGGCCCTGGATCTGGAATGAGATTCAATTTATTGCTCAAGGTGTTCTTTAAAACTCGTGAATAGAAATGGGGCAGAATAGAATCAACAAGAAAAAGATTTATATTGAAGAAAGCAACACTTGTTGAAGAAATCAACAAGAACACAACCTACATCTGTTATAATTTTTCAGGATGTTAAAAGCCATTGCATGCCTATAATATCTGTAACAGAGATCAAGAGCTTATTGTGCAAGTTGCAGCACAGACATCTCCCTGTAGCATTTTTTGTTTCATTTGTTTGTTTTTCTCCCTCCAGGTTTGCCCTAGTCTCCTAGGGCCAGGCTGTCATCTGTCTGATGTTCTGTCCTTCATGGTGACTACTGAGAACAACACACTTAAAAATACAAGTAAGTTTTGGAGAAGGAGTTGAAGCCAGGTAACAAAGGGAAGCACGGCCTGCTGTGCAGTGAGGAACACTCTGGTTTGTGCCCTTGGTTTAACTGAGAGCTCAGTGCTACCTGGCTTGTGTGGTTGCTCTGTGCAGGGAGAAGAAGTTGCATAGCAAGATGCACCACTGCTAGGGCATCAGACTCTTCCATCTGTTTGCAGTTCTACCTGCCCTGTCTGAAATTTATCATGTTTGCCAGCTGGAACAAACAACTCCATACCTTCATTGCTGACAAAAAACCCCAAACATATAGCTGAGCTTAAAAGGGGGAGGCACACTGACATTCAGCTGAACCCCTGACTTTATAAGATTTTCAAAACTAGATGTGAGAACTTATGAATATGTACATGACTGGTTGTTCTGCAGCATCTGTTTCTTGTAACTGCTACTGCACTTTCAATCTTTTTAATCTTTTTTTTTCCTGCTGCTTCAAGCTAGAGAATAATTCTGTGCCAATGCAGATATCACAGACAATTTTATATTTCTATGAGCCACACAGTCTAAATAGGACCTGAAAATTATCTAGGGAAGTAGGAAGACTCTTACTTTTTGGCATAGTAATAGAAGTTTAAAGATACTATTAAAGTAACAGAAGTAACTGACAAAATTTAAATTATCAGGACAGATCTCAATTGGTATATGCCTGATTCAGTGTTCTAATGCCAAATTTACAGCAGTTTAAAAGTCTTTAAAAGTCTAGCCCATGATAATGGTGAATGAAATAGAAGTGCAAACCAAGACAATAATGTTACCTCTATTTAGTGAGTATATTTATTTGAAGATTAAAAGATAATAAAGACAATTAAAGAACACTTTTTGCAGGAGAAACCATGACTGACTAAGAAGTCAGCATAATAATCACTGTCCTTGAAGTTCTGAAATGAGTGTTTGCTTTAACATATTGATTCACAGGTAAGAACAAAATTGGTATAGTTCACATGAGTGAGGGCTCACGACTTTGAGGATTTCTGTCCTTCTGCTCAGACTATTAATTGTGAAATCCCTGGTGAACACATCTGTTCTCAAAGGAAGTGCTAAGCAACTGTTTTTAAAGATCTTCAATTGACAGGATAGCATTCACATACAGATTTGGAAAGAAATAGTCAGGAATATAAGCAATATATCAGTTGCAATCAGCAAACACTTTTAAGAAGAGATCTGCAAGCATATCAGAATAAATATATATGAATGACCTCCTTATGGTTACCTTTTGAAAAAGGCAGGCAAATTGTTATGGCTATTTTGGTCATTTTTATGATCTAATTCTAGATCTACAGTGGAGAAACGTATGCATGGGTTAAGTCAACTACTGAAAAGGCTCAATTGACTTACTAAATTTGTCAAAGCTAGTTTGAATCAGGCTTTGCCAAGACGGTGCTGTGACACACAATTGCTTTTCATGGAAAAGGCCAGAGTTGATGTAATCCAGAAGCATGAAATACTAAGCCAATGACAAATACTGTGACAAATACAGTAACAAATACAAAAAAATGGGATCCTGGCCTGCATCAGGAGGAGTGTCACCAGCAGGTCAAGGGAGGTGGTCCTCCTCATCTACTCAGCTATGGTGAGGCCGCACTTGCAGTATTGTGTGCAGGTCTGGGCTCCTCAGTACAGGAGGGACCATGGAACTTCTAGAGAGTGTCCAGTGCAGAGAAACAAAGGTGATTAAGAGACTGGAACATCTTTCCTATGAGGAAAGACTAAGCAAATTGGGCCTGTTTAGCCTGGAGAAGAGAAGATTGAGAGAGGATCTTATCAATATGTAGAAATACCTTAGGGGAGAACATAAGGAGGGTATTTGTGTCATCAACCTAAGGTTACTTCAGATACTTAAAGGACAGTTCGGAAGGTCAGACTTAATATTAATGTCTCCTCTATGGAGGCAAGAAAGAAATTTACATTCCTACTGATTGTTATTCTAGACAGACCAGTAAAACTCCTTAAGTAGCCAGCATTCGAAAGAACTTTTTATCAGACGCATACTCTGTTTCCTCTTTTTACAGATTAATACATATGTTAAATATAGAAATTAAGGTAGAATCATTTTATTTTTCCTGCCCTCCAGCAAATCTACTCTTCCTCTCAGCTCAGTGTCGTCTTCAAATTTGCTGAGAGTGCACTCAATCATCCAGATCATTGATTAAGACATTGAAGAGGACTAGCCCCAACACTGACCCCTGGGGGAACACCGCAAATGACCGGTCACCTGCTGGATTTAACTCCATTTATCGCCACTTTCTGGGTTTGGCCATTCACTCAGCCATTTTTTCACCCAGTGAAGAGTACATCTGTCTAAGCCATGACCGGCCAGCTTCTCCAAGAGAATGCAGTAGGAGACTGTGTCAAAGGCCTTACCAAAGTCTAAGTAGACGAAGTCCACAGCCTTTTCTTCATCCACTAGAGGGATCACCTGGTCATAGAAAGAGATCAGGTTGGTCAGGCAGGAACTGCCTTTCATGGACCCATGTTGGCTGGTCCTGAACCCCTGGCTGTCAGACACATGCTATGTGATCCCTCTCAAGATCTATCTGCTCTACAACTTTCCCTGATACTGAGGTCAGACTCACAGGACTGTAGTTCTCCACATCCTCTATCCAATCCTTCTTATAGATGGACGTCACATTGACAAGTCTCCAGTTGTCTGGGCCCTCCCCTATTGACCAGGACCGCTGATAGAGGGTGGAGAGCAGCTTGGCAAGCTCTTCCACCAGCTCCCTCAGAACCCTCAGGTAGATCCCATCAGGCCTCATAGACTTGTGGGTTTCCAAGTGGACTATCAGTTGCTTTAAAAGATTGTCTATTGTTGTGAGAATAAGCCAGTAAAGATTATCCTAATCATTCCACAGTTTGTGAAATACAGCTAGAAAGCTGTGAAGTAATTCCAGGGGACTTCATGGAAACAACACAAAATCTGTTTGTGAAGAACTGGATAGCATTTATAAGAAGTGAGGGGGCAGAATTTTCTCATTATTACTTTAATTCAGTGGATTACTCTATTAACTCAGTTATAACTGTCTGCATTGCTGATCAAGAAATCAGTAAGTCTCCTAGCATTTTGCAAGCATGGCTATTAGTGATGCATGTAACTCAATGACTAGAAAACAAAGTTTTGTTGGATTGGGTTTATTAAATTTTCCTTTTCTTTGGGTCTTGTGAAGATATATCATTATATAGAGGACTTCTTTCTCATTAGAATGAGATTTTTTTTTCTCATTACATTTTTTTCTCATTACAGCAAACATCACCTTTATGTAACAAACAATACAAAACCTTCAGTCCTAGCACCTGGTACATTCAAGGAGTGTATGTAATGCCAAGGAATGAACTTATTGGATATAGTTTTTGATTAGTCGTCCCTTCTCCACAAAAAGAATGACTATCATTACTTTTAAGTTTATTATGATAGCTATTTCTAGTGGTGCTTCTAGTACATTAAATGCTATGAAACATAAACCACCACCATTATATTCAAGGATCAGCCAATTCATACAACAGCTGGGAATGACATCAAAGCAGTTCTTTCTATTTGACCAGCTGAATAACAGAATACACATATCATACACTGGCTGCTGACACAGCACTGTGTAGCAAACAGCAGTCAGAGAATGGATAGATCTTACAGTGCACATACTTGAGCAACGACGTACTTATACGGGGCAGCACAGGCAGTTTCATTCACTTTAGACTGAATAAGTGACAAGTAAGCTACATTGCAATGGCAAATTTCCAATGAGATCTGAGAACCTAGATAGTCTGATGATGTGACTCCTGATGTTTCCATGGCTTCTGTTATAGCATATATTATATTCAAGTGTTCAGATTTGTTAGTGCTGTCCAATTCCAAGACAAATTTCTTGATGCACAGTGCTCATGATGGTCATTTGAGGTAATTCTTTATGTTCTGCTCATTTAAAAAGCTAGTCTGGCCATATAAAGCTTCTAATTCTGTCAGTAGCCTTTTTCAAAATTATTAGGATACTGTAAAGAGAAATGTAAGCCCAAGCATTTGTATTTTCCTTTCCTTTAGAAAGTTCAGAAGTTTAGATGTGGTTAACACACACAGCATTTGAAGAGGCGAACTGGGGATTTGTAATATTTCCCTGAAGTCACAGGGCGGAACAGAGATGAGTGCCCAAGAGTTCTTGCCTTCCAGTGCTGCTGGACTGTGTTCCTAGTTCATGCTTAGCAAGAACCTTTTTTTGGCCCTCAGGCCTCCTACTTGGAGGAACCTAGCACAGGAGCAGGTCAATGTACTCAGATAGATTCTCTTCCAAAAGGCTCTTGCCATCTCATGCTGCAGCTGCAAGGGATGGGCAGTGGAAGGCAGAGCCCATTCCACATTCACCCACTGAATTACACAGCCCAGTTGCAAGACAGAAAGAGGAAAGAACCTATGGGGAGTCCATCTGCCAGAGGGCGGGCTCATCCACACACACACTTCTACCCTTGGGTGGTGCTGTCTTTTCCCTCCCTGTTAACACTACCACACTGCACCCTTAATCTTTGGGGCATAAAAGGTCTTCTCTTTGACCTCTGCCACTTGTAAGTGTGTATCTGTTGGGCTCTTCTTCAAAAACCGCAAATTCTGTGTGCTAGCAGATCTAAAAATCCTCTTGGTCCACCATCACCCTGAGATGAATCCTCCAACAGATGCCAGTCGACAAATACTAGTTCACTATTTCCTTTCCTCTTCAGTGCCATAGACCTGGAAAGGTCCATAGACTCAGGAAAGGAAAGAGATTGCTCTGGGAGAACATGGAGCATTTAATAGCTTCACTAGCTCTGAACTCATGGCACAGACATGATGGGCATAATAAATCAGGGAAAGCACCGGTGAAGATGGAGAAGTACAGAGGAGACAATATTGGGATAAAAATTAAAGTATAACTACTACCTGTACTAAAATGCCTAGCATTTTTAAGAAGTAGAAAAATACACTGTCTGAGCATTTCAACTGAAATACTGTTTTGTATGAAAAGCGTATTTCATCTTTTCTTTGGAACCACAGACTTTGAAATAAATGAGTCTTTCATTATCAAGTTGGATTCATGTTATACCAAGTTAACTTTCATTAGTTTAATTACCTATAATACTCATGCATTTATCTCAAAAGAAAACGGCATCCATATTGCCTAGCACAGCAAATCAAAATTTCCTATAGGAAAGTACTGCTTAACAATGAAACTAATTACCCGTGGTAATAATACCGAGACTAATTCTGTCAGTTTGGGATAGGATTAAATCCACCCAATTTAGACATTTCTGTGAGGTGCTAAAGATAGAAGTTAATCACATTTCCTAATTCTCCCATTATAGGGGAGAATCACTCTTCCCTCTTTCCCCTCTTTATCTCCATTGAATCCTTAGGATGCCTGTACTGGCTCTACTCCCCTCCATGCCTAACTTTAGTTAATTATAGGGCTCTACTCTTCAAATCTCATTATGCTCAAAAAAAAAATTAAGTTGTGGAAGATGTCACCAAAGGATGTTGTGGAAGCCTAATATAAATTAATGGTGGACAGGTGCCTATTGAGGACATATATGAGGTGCCTATATGAAGACCTGGATAATTTCCAGAGAAATAATCCATATAACTTGCCCCACTGTTTTTATTTGTTTATTTTTGTTTTGTTTTGTTTTGCTTTGCTTTTTGATAGGCACACAATTTTAGCCTCCCTGCTTCCCATGCATTAGCCTTGGCCCGCCGTATTCAGAGGGGAACCCATTAACTTCCCTGCTGTGTCATGTGGTTGACACTCTGTCAATATTAATTCCTTGGTGTGTCATACGTTGCATAATGAGAATAATTAATGTGCTCCAAGATCCCAGATATTTGCATTCACCATTATTCTACTAGACAAGCAAAAACTATATATCTATTAAGGTGATTTAAATATTAAGAGTATTAAAATAATTAACATATACGTCCATTATAATCACAATTGGAAAAAAAATATCACTTTGTATTTGTGTGGAGTTTGTTGGATAACTGCATCTACAGTGAAATGCCGGAATGTAATCTTCTTATTCTTCCCTCTAGAGACTGAGAAACAAAGCAAAAGTCAGTTATTTCAACCACACTGAACAACCATGCTGAGCCGTACCAGGACAAAAACATTCTGTGATTTATAGGAATTCTGAGCCAGACCTGCAGTACATTTTTAGCTGGTCCCTGTGGAAAGATGAGAGCCATTCAAAAGAGCTAATTTCATTCTCACAGAAGAAAGAGAGTCCTCAATGTAAAGAACTGTGCAAACATCAGTAATGTGTCAAGGGTTGCCCTAGAATATTTATGTGGCCGTTGGAAGTTCACATGCAAAGTGACCCGCTTGCTCCCCTTCAAAATAAAATATAATGCTTAAACAGAGATAGTTAAAATAGTTAAATAAATAATTTGGAGGTATGTTAAGATATTTTAATTGTAAATGAAAAGCATTTTTGAAAAGTTAAGATTTGAGCAGTTCTATGCTAATGCAGGTACTCATTATTAAACATATATCATGTGTTAGATTTCCAAACACTAGATTTAAGTATATGCCCTGTTTCTCTCCTGGGTTAAGGTCAGATGTAAAGAGGTCAGTGACTGGAGGAAGATCAAGGAAGATTCAAATCAAAGTTAAAAGAGCTAAAAGATATGGAACAGTCAAGACAGGCTTTTTTTTTCTCTAGTGTCACAGAAATAGTGGCCAAACACAAATCTCTGGAAGGGAACACACGTCTGGCTGACATTACTGCTTGTTCCAAACAGTTCACATAACAACTCACAAATATATTCTCCAAAGTTACTTACTAAAAGTAATTTTTTGTTATCAAATGAACGACAAGAGGGCTTTTTCTTGTTATGATGAAGGAGTGCTGAGTGAACTCTATCTTTAATACTGGCCTGCTTAAAAAATTAACGTTCTTCAGCTCTCTACTCTTCAGAAGGATTATGTTCAAGCCCGGTTGAGTCAGGAAAAAGAACTGTATAAGTTCACTAGTGAACTTAATTTATATTCTTTTAAGTAGCAATCTCTTATATGGTATTTTGCATATTTAAAATGTGAAGATTCAGTCACGTCAATTAAGAAATTCCAAAATATTGTAGAATAATAGGATGATTCAAATATTTGTCACTCAGCATAAATATAAATCACCGCTCAACTAACAATAAACATTGTGATAAAACAATGCATTTTTCTAAGCAAATCCCCTAAAGTAGTGCTGCTTTATATTTTTTTTTCAAATCATACACTGAAAAAAAGTGATTTTTAGATTCAACACAGTCCTGAATAAGGTTGTTCTAATCAGTCATGTTTTAAAATGGTTTATATTTCACAAAAATTGTTTTGCTAAAAGGATGACTATTTTAGGTTGTCTTAGGATTTTAGTTAGATTTGGCTTTTAAGTCTTCCTTGCAGAATGCTGAGGAAGAATGCCTTTTGAAAGGGTATTAACAAACATTTCAATAGGAAGATCTATATATGAGAATGCAGCATACTGCTACTGCTTATGCTTGTATTTATTGCTATTATGACAGAAAAATCAGTGGTTAGCCATGGATGTGAGGACTCCTTACGTAAGGAATGATGAATAGAAGGACTATCAGACATCCATACATCTCTGCCATTGACCTCCTCTGAAGCCTCTGAGGAGTGAGTAGCCTGGCATCCTCTGCGGAAGCAGGAATAGAAGTCCTGGAAGTTGTCTATAATATAAAGGAGCCCTTAATAAATATTTTATACAAAAAAGAATTCAGTTTTAATATTCAAAGTTGTCAGTAGTCAGCCATTTCTTCAGTCCCCTACCACTGTAAAACACAGACATTATTTTTATAGCAGAATAACCCTGAGAGAATTGGCTTCTTTTCTCCCACCTGCAATGTAGTGGGCTATTATGAAACCATGCATTAACCCATGAGGTGATATTTATTACCACTCACAGAAAATGAGGCAATTTTATCTAATGGGAACACCTGATTTCTGACAGTCTTAAAGAAAGCATAACTAGTTAAGAAATGTCTTCTTTCTGTATTAGCAGCCCACAAGCCTTTGGCAGGAACTACTAATTTGCCAGTCAGTGTTGATTTTGAAAGGCAGTTCACTACCAGACTTATTATAGCCTGTAATCAAACTTCTACTCAACACGATGTTTCACTGGCAATGTGACATACTCCATTTTCTGTGTGTTAAAATGAGGGTAGGCTCTCTGCAGTGTTGAAATGTCAACCTTGCAGCCTGACACACATGTTTTGATTGAGTTCGGACATCCTGTTGGGCTGCCTGAGAAAGTGAGTTTTAAAGTGGAGCTTATGAAGACCTTTTGGTACGTTTGCAATTGCTCCTTTGCTCTGCTCACACAGCATGCTTCAAAGTGATTTTTTTCTCCCTCAAGTTCATAAAATGTAACTAACTAAACATGCTTCTATGTAAAATTTTAAAATAATATCTATAATTAGACAGAAATCAAATAAAGGCCTGACAAAGAAAGTTCTACTATAAGTTCCATTAGACATCATAAAAGAGTAGAGCAGCAAGATAGATTAGGAAAAAAGAGAAAGCACAAAGGGACAAGGAAAAAGTAACTGAAGAGGGAGAGCTGAATATGAGACGAGGGAACAAATTATAAAAGAATCGAAGGACAAAGACTAAAAAAGGAAAGAAAAAAAGGAGAAATGAACAGAAACTGCTATTGCTTAAACCAGAAGATAAAAGTTAGAAAAGTTTGGGAAAAGAGGCTTTTTTTTTTTTTTTTTTTTTTTTGAGTCCTATACAGTAACTGTTGGGTCACCCGTGTTTCCCTTAAAAATGGAATTACTGGTTAGCATTGGTATGCCTTACTTTGTAAGAGTAGCTGTAGACAATTGACAATCAAAAAAAAGGTATTTAAAACTTGTGGGATTGCCAGAATCCTTAGAATTTTGCACCAAATTGAAATTTTGCTTAAACAAAATGATTCCAAAACAACAGCTTCTTTCAGTTAAAAGATGACTGTAGAAGTATATATTTAAGTTGCAAATGTCCTAATTTTTAAACAAAATTTTATAAACAACTTTAACCAAAAATTGAAAAAACAGATAAGAAATTAGTTTGGAAAAAAAATGCTTTTAAGGCTGTGATAAAACCATTTTCCTGTTTAATCACCAGCAAGAAACATTTATTTAACCTTCTTCCAAAGATTCAATGAACATAGCTTACTTTCATTCTCACGCTTACTTGTTTATTTTGTTCTGGATTAGGACACATCCAATTCTATTATCCTTTTTCATGCAGAGACCATTCTTCTGTAAAACGATCAGTGATAGGAATTCTATTACCACATACACACACACACAAAAAGAGTCATAAAATATTTAACATTCAGAAAAAATAACCTTTCCTCTCCGATGTGTAACAAAAGGTTTTGCACTTCCTTGAAAGGAGTTGCAGAAGGAATTGTAACAGAAAACTTCTTTTTAGCTGGCAGTGCACAAGGACTGGACCAAGGTTTGTCAGGATGCCTTTCACCAGCCTCCTTTTTTATCATTTGCTTCTGGAATAGCGAATGCACTAGATGGAGTCCACAGTGCAGTCTTTTTGCTCCTCATGTTAACACTGTAAAGACACTGAAGAAATATAAATAGATTTCAAGTAACTCTACTTAGGATATACATAAGGCATGTATGTACTGCTACTGCTTGGACTGGTTTCTAGTCATGCTAAACCAGAATGTAGTGGATGTTTTTCCAAAGTTCAAATAATGCTAAGGCTAAACAGACTGCACCTGTTATTGACATCTCTACAAGCTGGAATGTCCATAATACTAGCATATCCAATAGGTAGTTATATGGCACAGGACAATAGTCTTATTTTCTACCCTAATGGAAATGCATACATTCAGCTCTTCAAGGAAACAACAGAATAGTGCAGGTTTTAGTTTATAAAAATATTTGGGTCCTGCAAGTGGGATTGGTCTAGAGAAAACTGATAAAATATCTAGACAAAACAAACAAACCTGAAGAGCTTTTCATTTTTTAGCCTTAAGAGATTAATGGTGAAAAAAATTAGTTCAGATGGGGGCTGACTTATTGGAAAGCAGCTCTGATGAGAAGGACCAGGGATTCCTGATGGACAAGATCACCAAGAGCCAGCAATGTGCCCTGGTGGCCAATGCTACCAGGAAGAGCATTGTCTGCAGATTGAGGGAGGTGATCCTCTCCCTCTGCTCAGCCATGGTGAGACCACATCAGGAGTGCTGTGTCCTGGCATGGCCTTACCAGCATCAGAAAGACATTGAAGTACTGGAGCAGTCCAGTAGAGGATTACTACAAAGATCAAGGGACTGGAATATCTCTTATTTGTAAAAGGCTGAGACTGCCGGGACTGCTCAGCCTGGGAAGAGAAGATTGAGGAGGAAATCTGATCAATGAGTATCTGAAGGGAGGGTGTAGAGGAGATAGGGCGAGACTCTTCTCAGTGGTGCCCAGTGATAGAATGAGAGGCAGCAGGCACAAACTGAAACACAGGAAATTACACTTGAATTTGAGGAAAAATTTTTTGACTGTGAGGGTGATAGAGCACTGAAGCAGGCTCCTCTGAGAGGAGCAGTCCCCTTCCCTTGGAGATATTCAAAATCCGCTTTGATGTGACCCTATGCCACATGCTCCAGGTGATCCTTCTTGTGCGGGGGGGTTGGCCTTGACGATGTCCATAGGTTCCTTCCAATCTCAACCATTCTTCGATAATGAAGTCCAATTATCGTGGCTCTGATAGTAGTGAGTTTATCCCTCACACAGCCATCTAACTGCAAGGACACAGAATTTAGACACTTTAGAATTTAGATACTGAGCTCCATAACACAGGCTTGAAGCTTCAATATTTATAATTATCAAATCTTACTTAAATGCTTAGACATATTAATTCACTCTGAGATGATAAGAATGAAGAGATGTTTATCCATAAATGTGGAATCCATTCAGTAGATTATTCCAGTAATACAAGTAAATTCCTCTTAGCTTTCATATTTGTAATGGTAACATTCAGTTGAACTCATTTCTGATACTTTTTATTACATCTACAAATTATCTTGAATGTTAGAGTAGCATTTTTTAGATTTTTTCCCTCCCAAAAAAAGCATAAAAACCTGTGAAATAGGAAGTACTATTCAGTGAAGATACTTATAAAAGAACACTGTTACTTTCTCTCTGTTTACTTAGAATTATCCAGGGAAAACAAATGTTTACTTCTCTGTAGGTGTTTTTGCTTTAAGTGATTTGTTTATGCTTTAAGTAAACAAGTAGAATCCCCAGACAGAGCAGAATACAAATCTTTGGTTATATTTTAATAAATTAAGATTTATTTGTTTTGGTTTTAAGTAGTCAAAGAAGTAAGAAGGCAATTTGAAAAAAGTTGATATTGTAGCATGACAAAATTCATACTGAATTCTGTCTAAATGAAGCCAATCTAATAAATGCTAACATAAGTATAAAAGAATTCCACAGGAAAAAAATTACTTAAATTTTCTTTCTCTGACCTCATGGACTGTAACATTTGGCCCACATTGTTTAATATACTAGAATTTACCTTTGATATGCAAAGTATTCCAACTGTCAAGATACTTATACAAGAACAAAGGAAGAATCTGAAGGGCTGCCAAAACTAACTCTGAATGAACTGCATTTTCCTCAAATAGTATCAGCACCTTACACTAACATTGCTGTTCACTGAGAATAAATATCTCTGATATTTTCACCATGGACCAGTTCCTTTGAAGCAAACACAATAGCATTTACTTAATAGGAGTCTTGAAGAATTCGTATCTTTCTTTCTTTTTCTCCAAATGCAACACGTGAAGGCAAGCAAAAATGTTTTGACATTTAACACTGTATTATTCTGATGAAGCACATGCTTCATTCCATGCATAGGCCAGTTCTGCAAGACATAACCTGTAATATGTGACATGCAAAAATAACACACATTTAGATGGCATTGTGTCAATGGCATGTACATTTAAAGGGAAAAAATATTCAAGGCCATGTATATGTGAAAGAACTCATAATTTCCCAACAACTCAAAAACATACGCAGAGATGTCACTGTGCTATTTTTACAATACATGTAAAAACACTTAATACAAAATATAATGAACCCTACCCCTCAGGCTTGCATATGTATTCTGACTAACTTCTGTGTTCTAGGGCCAAGCGTGGTATCTTATCATTCTAATCTTGTAATCATGTGTGATGAACTAATTTGTTATGACATCTCATTAAAATCCTTGCTGAAACATGTTTATCCTCTTCTTACACCAAATGATTTTTTAAAATGACTTAGGAAAGTAAAAAAATGCCACACCTCAAATAAACAAAACTTATTTTCTAGTGATTTTATATCCTGAAATAACCAGGATCCACTTCTTACAGAAGTCCAGAGAGGTACCTGATGTTGAACATCAGAGCCCTTGCTCCATCTAAGAACAGAACCCAGCACAATGTTTCCAACAGAAAGACCAGTGTTACGGTGCAGTTATGCAAACTTTTGATCCCAAAATGCAAGATCTCCAAGGGGAGCTAGACAAAAACGAGGAACCATCTGCACAGAATCAGAGGCTGTATGGAAGCCTGTGGGTGAAAATAACAAAACTACGTGGCTATGTGGATTAACAGTCTGCTCTGGTTCAAGAATATGGTTGATTCTATTATATGTTAATATAGATTGCTAATTATGTTCTTAAACAACCTTGAAGGCTTTGTTTTTTCTCAACATATATTCCTCTTTAGTCAATAGGGTCTGTTGTGCTAATGCAGCAGATGAAGCTCTGATTTAGCGCTGTTGTCAGCAGAACACTTGCAAGAACCCAACAAAGAAGATCTTTAAAGGAAGACTCTACTGCCATGCAGCTCTGTAACTCAAAAGAATAAAATGGGTTCCAATTATGAGAGATTGCCATTTGTACGAGAAAGCATAACCATTAAAAGAAGGAAAATGATTAGATTTCATGATAGAAAAGGGGACAAAATTGGTAACACTATGAAACACTTATACACCCAATTAGAGAAATGAGCATCCTCTCAGAAAACACTCTTCTGTGGATGAGAATTTATGAGGAGTGTCTTCATATCTATTTTTCCTGAAAATAAATTTATTTTGTGGCGCCTGAAGTTTTAGGAATTTAGTATCCGCAATGATCCTCACTTTTCACAAATTAAAAAAGGGCAGAAAATGCATCTTATTTTTGTCCATCCACACTGTTGAGCATAGCATGTTTTCTTTGGTTCTAATCTGCTCTATGGTCATATTAGACACAGACATTAGAAAATATGTCATTTTGTGACAGCCAAGGGCAGCAATTAGCACAAGTTACAACTAGCTGGCATAGCTGTTAGGCCATGAAGTTTAACCAACTTTTTGCTGTAGGAGATGAAATATGATCAAACACCTCTTCCAAGTAATGCAGTTTTGGTGGGCTTAGGGAAACAGTGAAACTCTGCAAAGAACTCTATGTTTATCAAGAAGCATAAAAGCATTCAGAAGCATTTGAAACAAGCATATGGTGAGTGCCAAGAATAGCAACAACAAGTTAGAAAACAATAGTGATGAATGGATTAGTCATCAGCATGGTGGGGTCTACCCAATCCTTAACTAAGGACACTTAAAAGTAGTGGATAACTGAGAGTCTCTGAAAAAAAACAAAAAACAAACAACAAAAAAAAACCCTCAGGGGAGGGAAGCTCCATGACCTTGTGTCAGGATACAGGATGTCCTCATAGATGTACAGGTCACCCCTCCAACCTCCTCCAGCAGAGAAGAGCCCAGGGTCTCCACAGCTCTGCACTAGGACTATGCATAGCACGGGAACCACCATGCTGATCCTTTTGACCTCTCTCCACAACTGTGCCATCTATTCAGAGAACAATGCAGTCATTAATTCATAAATTTGCATGTATCTGTGATTTAAAGTTCTTTGATATCCAAATCCATTTAGCATCCATTTCACTATATGATCTTAAACCTTGACACCAAGCTACTTAAGACATCAAAATACTCAGAAGGTCCTATTTTTTTCAATATGCAAATGCTTTCTAGTTATTTGGGTGGGAAGATGTAATCATCTTTTAGATATGCAAGGCAGCAGAAGAAACAATGACTGAAACTCCACCGTTGTCACAGCACATCTCCCTAACCGATATGTGCCAGGACAAATTGAGATTTAGATTCCACATAGCTTCTGGGACAAGGGTTCACAATATTTCATCTTGCTATAATTGACAAATTATCCATGGAAATGATTTTGAAAGCTTTCTTTACAATAAATTTGTCAGAACAGTTGCGTTACGGATTGCTTTGTACACCTGTAATTCAGAACACATGCACTCTAAAAATTATCTGTATCATATTCTGTGGTTTCTTATATCACATCTTTAATGGTTGCTCAAGCCACATCTAAATGTACTAATATTGCACAGCCCAAAGAAAGAGCACTTTTTGCACATCATCCAATTTCAATACAGTTACAGTGCTACAAGAGATGGTAGATGCATGGAAATGTCTTAGACTAAAATTGTGCAAATTTAGGGCCTTATCTGGAATTTTTGAGGTTGGCAAAGTCTGAAGTAAATTTGAATTTTAGGGGAGTCTCTATTAGGAATACTGAGCCCTAAGTATAGGCAGATGGACATTAGAGTGAAAAATGATGAAGATTTAGCTATGTGCATGAATAATTGCTAGTCTGATAGATTTTTATGTCATTTTTTTCTTCCCCCCTAAAAAGGATAACTTGTCAGCATGTGAGCTGCAAAGAGAAACGGAGTTATACCAGAATATGTATTGCAAGAATGTTGGAGCACTCTTTGGCCTTAACATAATAGGGAAACTGCATGTCCATTTTTCTTCTGTTTGCAGGAGAAATTATGCCTCAAAGAAAGTTGCAGATGCAATCAGGGTAAAGCAGCGTATTTTCTTTTAATCAGAGGTCCCTAACAAGCACACACCTTGGGTACTCCATGCATGCTTTCCTTTTAGACAATTTGGGGGGACTCTTCTGACACTTTTCCATAGTGGAGTAAGGATTATTAGATACTACTTCTATGAAACAGTTAAGACCCAGGTAGAAATGAGGACTCAGAACAAATACAGAACAAGGGATAGGCACTATTCTGAAAAGATTAATGTGTAAAATAAATGAGGTGGACATGCTCAGATCATATGAGTGAGTCATTCCAATCACACAAAAGGAACAAGTGCAACAAAGAATTAACCCTAGATGCCTCAAAAATTAAACTATTGATTTGTTATTTCAATATCCTCCATGACCCTTGCAGAGGCTACATTCTAATGAGCCATCCATTCACCACAAGCTGTTCATGGCCAGGGCCTTGTGACTCGATTTTCTCCATGTAACTGGCAGGAAACTGCAACAAGTCACATCTCCTTTATAAAAGAGGCAGTCACTGAGAGCTAAGAATGCAGTCTCTTCTAGTCCCCAGACATCTTCCCTTTATTGTCCAGTCATATACATTAGCATCTGTAGAGAGTTCAGATAATTTTCTGATGTGAAGGAGAAAAAATACCCCGCACATGAATCATCACATCACTTTCTCTGCAAGAAAGGCTTATCAAGGAAATGTAGGTCAAAGATGAGAACTGTAATGGTAAAAATGCTTTGAAAACAAAATTCAAGTGCTATCCAACAAGTGTTTCCTTCAAAAGTACAGCCTTGGCTGTGAAGGTCTCCACAGACATGGGGAACTGCTGGAAGAGCTCTGCATCATTTGTCATAGCCTGCACCAGTCAGAGAATGGTGCTGTGCTATCTGGTGAGGCAGAAATCCTGAATTAAACTACCTTGCAATTCTCAAGGTATGCTGGAGGGTTGAAATCCTTCTGGAACTAGCACCTGGCAGTATCTACATTCTGTATCCAGAAATGCACAGAAAGCATTTGGCGGGGGGAGAAAGATACAATGCCTCTTTTATGCCCCTTTCCACACCAGGGGCAGATGTCCCCAGAGGAAGAAGAAGCTAAAGCTATTATGGACCTGTATACCTACAAACCTGAGTGGATTCAAGCTGTAAATCTGGCAGTTTATATACTAAATAATATCCAGTCTTTATCAGCCCAGTGGAAACCAGATCCTCAGAAAAACAATGGGGGTGAAATCTTCAAATGTTGTCCAAAAAATTAATGTGCTAGCAGACAGTCTGGAATTTTAATTTTGACTAAAGCCAAAAGTCTGAAGAAAAAGCTGCTTGTAAGGAAAGGAAACCCTTCTCTTGCACTTACTCTGTAAAGAAGGAAAGGAAGTGAAAAGAGCATTTAGGCAGCCACAAACCTACATATCAGTGATGAAGACAGCAACAAGTCATCATCTTACTCAGCAGGGATTAATTTATCCAACTTATCCACGGATAGTAACAAATTTGGAAGCTGTAGATGCTAAGATATGAAG
The DNA here is from genome assembly GCA_003342815.1 of Eudromia elegans. NCBI lineage: Eukaryota > Metazoa > Chordata > Aves > Tinamiformes > Tinamidae > Eudromia > Eudromia elegans. Next base: position 4,413,204 of record PTEX01000045.1, on the reverse strand, counting down.
TTATGATGCTACCCCCACAGTAAAGTAAACATTTAAATTGTTTGAATTCCAAAAAGGCAGAAGCACAGCAGTGTGCCGGTTATAATGTATGACATTCAACGGTGTGAATGGTATTGCAGTGTGCACATAGCTAATCACTGTTCTGATTAGATGTTGAGTATTTACAGTGAGCCAATTTCATGGTCCTACTGGATTATTAAGGGGGAAAAGGGATAAAGATGAAATCGAGTCTATCTTGTTCAAATGCCGTAACTATTTGCTTGACTGGTGGGGTACTCTCAGGGCTAACAGTGGGGAGAGAAAAATTGTTGTCTAAGAAATAGGGGATCTTAGGGAAAAGCATTTACTTTTGCTGTATGGGGCCGGGAGCCTCAGAGCACAAGGATGGGCCAGTCTCCTGCTGTCAAGGCAAATCTCCAGAGAGGAGCAAAGGGAAGCAGAACACAAAAGCCTCTCTGCTCCTAGTGGGAAAAGAAGCATATTTTTAAAGTCATTTGTAATCTGTAATCAGTAAAGGAAACATGGCAATGCGGAAAGTCTTCTGTCAAGTACAGGAAGAAGGAAGGAGCTCTAACCCTCAATAGGACACATATTCCTCTTTCCTAACACTACTAATGCATTTGCAGCATTCTTTTCTTCTGGAGTTTGGGGAGTGAGGGGTTGTTTTGGGCTTTCTTAAAAAAACAGACAAGCAAAACCAACAACAACAACAACAAAAAGAACCAAAGCACTTCAGCCAGGCAGAGGTGGGAGCCAGGGAAACAAAATGCAGAAACGGAAGAATGCAGGGAAGTCTGCCTACAAGCAATCTCCAACATAACACTCCTCCTAGAATTAAAAAAACGTATATTTCTAGCATTTCTTCTAACAGGCTATAGGCCCAATTTAGAAAAGACACAGCTATACCACCATGAATTAAAATGTTGTGCTTGTCTACTTACATTAACAGCAACACCTCTCACAAACAATCTGCATTTCAAATAGCTACGACACAAAAAGCAAGTAAACCATACATCACCCAGGAACAGCGTTACTAATTGCAACCAAGGCATGAGAAACACTCTGTTACCACTACCAATTTCTCCCCTGGAACATGAAGCAGTCAAAAACTATTAAGCCCAAACCACCAAATTCTGTTATCAAAATATTTTTTCTACTGTGGCTGCTTGCAAAATTACCACGTAAAGAAAATTATGCCAGACACCAGCCCTTCCTTTTCTGTGGCTGTTGTATAAAGCACGAAATGTTTCTCTTCTGTGCAGAAACAAGAGAACTTATTCACTTCTTGCATGGTTCACAGCATGGCTGTACTGACACCATTATCACCAGCTATGCAGCTTGCCAAAGGCTCCAGTACTTTGTGTCCTACTAAGTTTGAAAACACCATAGGGAAAATAAGCAAGTAAACAAAAGACTTCTAAAGCTGTAGAACAAGAAGCACCTTTACTCTTTGAAGAGGAAAAGCTAGATTAAAATCCTGGTACCCACCACTGATGACATTTTTGTGTTAATTTTGGTGTTGAATTTAGTGTCTGGTGTTTTTCAGACTCCAGCAACTGGAAAGAATTTTGAAGGCTGGAGTTCATACTGCCTGTGCTTTTAAAAAGGGTATTCACAACACACAGCAGAAGTCAAATCTGTTCTAGGTTTGGTGTCAAAATGAGTTATGACCTGAGTATTTGTTTTCCTCTTTTTCATTTTTTTCTTTTTTTGGAACACTAGCTTCCAATCTAATTATAGATTACAAAGGATTATCCATGGTATCTGTCGAATGAGAGACGATTTCCTCCATATTTATAGTTTAGGCTTCAGCACCAGATAAGCGCTCCTGATACTGAGGGGTTCAGCAATGCACATGTACTGGCAGATAACTCTGCTTGTGCAGTTTACCTCTATGTACTAAATAGCTGCTGTAGCTACAGGGCCATGCATTGACAACAAAGAGGGATGGACTGCTGAACTAGTGAAAAGTTTGTAAAGAGAACGGCCAGCATTCAACGCTAAGCAGTTTTCTGCTCTCATTGTTTTGTTTTGTTCTTTCCTTCTTTTTTAAAATTGTGTTTAGCGTAAGCTAAATGCTGTGCAGTGGGGCCTCCAGTCAGCCAGAACTTTCAGGTTGATCTGTCCAGAGAGAACCGAAATGCAGAAAAGGCTATAAACAGCTCTCCCTCTTGCTAGCTGTTTCTCGCAGCATAGACCTTTGCTTTCCAGCTTGCTTTTGGCCAGTTTAGTGGCTGAATCACAGCGAACCCCACACTGTCCCCTCTAGGTGCTAGAAAACATCACTCTCCCCCAGTACTAAAGTCCAGTTCTCTTCTTGCTGAAGTGTCCCAGTCGTTCACTATACGGCAGTCTCAGCACCCCATCCCTCCCCTCCTCATGGCAGTCCCAGACATGTTCTCTCTCTTTATAGGCTTTTTCCTTCCCGTGGGACACTTCCATCTTTTAGGGCTTTTAGTGGAATAAAATAACATGCAGCTGAGAGCACATAACTCTGATCATTACTGTTCATCACAAATAATTTTAGAAGATAAAGATTTCTGGCAGAAAACCCAAGGAAAAATATCTTTTTTTTTTTCTCTCCCTGAAGTGTTGTCATTTTAGGTAAAAAATGTTGTCACATCTGAAATCTGCTTTAGCACCAAAAGCTTTCATGGACATGTTCTGACAATTTTTCTTTGTAAAAGAATGCCTTCAGCATGCAGAATTTCTGTTTTAGGCATACAGACTCATTTTACTAGATTTAATTAATGCTGTCTGGAAAAACAGCAAGCCCATTTTTAATGTCGATATATACAAGGAAAGTTACATTGCACAGTGAGCCGCAATATGAATACTCACTCCCACCAACTATTAAGTCTCAGAACTGTGCACAAAAAGAAGCAAAGGTAAAAATGTGACTCAGCTGAACCAAAAGCACAAAAACTGCAAATGAAAAGGGTAAGAGCATTGGCTGAACTAAGTAATCATCAAACAGATCTGTGCAAACCATTCTCTGCAGTTACAGGGCAAAATTCAAGTTAGCTCAGTTAGTATTCCAGAATCCTTAGACTTATCTGAATTTTACCCGTAACAGTCAGAAAAATATAGAGCTTTAAGGTATGCCTTCATTTTACTGACTGCAGTGCTAGAGCACCCAGTCTATTGGGTACTTAGGCTATTGATAACCCTGGAGAAGAAGACAGCTCTAAATTTGGTCCATTGTGAATAAGGTAGTTTAAAAGTCAGAACACCATGAGGAAAAGGAAGGAAAGAAGAAAGAAAGAATGAAAGAAAGAAGGGAAAGGGCAGAGGCTAGTTCTTCTCAAAACTCTCACATGCTTTATCCAGCAACGCCTTAATGGACTGGCAGTCCTGTGAACAGGCAGAAGAAACTAGACTCACGTGAACTCACTATTCTGTAGTCTAGGGAGAACTGTTTCTCTGAAGGTCCAAAAATCTCCCAGTAATGGCAAATGCAGGATACCTGACTGCTCCAGCCTCATCTGCAGGGTGCTGCCTTGGGAAATGAGGCTGCTGATGTAGGTAATCTCACAATGAAGAAAATACATCTGCTGCCTCTTTGGCAAATGCTTCAGTCTGGAGCCTGCAATGCAAAAGCCAAGGTTTATGTTGCCATTACTTGCTTTCTTTGTTTGGAAAGAAGAATTGGGGATCAGTTGTCTACACCTAAAAAGACAACCTTGTTGGGTGATTCTGTATAGTTTTTTTCAGCAGATGCAATCTTGCTCTGCAATCAATGCTCTAAGCCACAGCACTCAACTTATCTCTAAGCCAGCACAGAGGACCATGGGCTGGAGCCACTAAGGTCATGTGCTTGCTCTCTCCGTGTCATTTTCTCACCGGCTCAAAGTTGAGAGTTGGTGCTTAAACAGGAATTGAATACCAAAGTATTGTTGTGGACATGCTTCCTAATTGCTTAAATTCCTTTAAATATAGGACTGCAACCCTTCTGTCAGTTGAAGATCTGAAAATTGTGTCCCAAATTCTAGCAATTACTCTTTATATTCAAATTGTTATGAATGTTGTATCCAAATAAATGTCATCAGATGGTGTTTACACTTGATGCCTTAATTACAGAAAAAAACCTAAATATCACCAAAATAGAATCTGTTAAATTAATAAACAGTATTGGGCAAATCATTTTTAAGCAATAAATATAAGTAGGGAGATAATAAAAAGGTGAAACCTAATCATCCATGCCTTTTTATTCTTTTAGATTTTATTCTCACAATTTTGTGGGTTTTTTGTTGTTGTTGTTGCAGAGAATTAAATGAAAACAACTATCCATATAACCATCTCAAAATTATTCCTCCCAGTTAATTCTAATAAATATTTGTTTGAAATTAACTGTGCAAAAAGAAAAGCTAAACTCCAGATTAAGGAAAGCCAATGCTGAAAGGATTTCAGTAACATAGGTCTCTGGTGTTCCTTAGTTCATTCTTTACACGAAAACTAATGAAAGTATTCATTCTAGAGGCAGTGAGCTGTTAAACATGACAGCGTTAAGCCTGCTGTATTTTGTGGCACTGTGCTTGCTTCCCATGTCAGCATTCCCCAGGCAGCACCGCGTCTCTGCTTTCAACATGGGAGAGACGCAGCCCTGGGTCTTTGTGGGCCAGGCTGAATTTATGAGCTGGAAGCTGGAGAGCATCTTTTGTCACGCTCCCTAGAGGCAACTTCTCCAAAAGGTTTGCTCTGCCACAGTAGAAATGCAGACCATGTTATACGGAGCCGGTTACACTGGTTTTACTGTAGCAAAGGCAATACAATAACTCTCCATCAGGGAGCTGTCACTCAGCCAGTGACAGCAACAGTGACAGCAACTTAGCAGTGACAGAACATGAATATATGGCTGTATACACTCTGTGTATAAGTGTATATGTATATATATATGCACACATATATCTTTATCTTCTTTTGAGAAGTAAGAGACTGTGAAGCTACAACTGCTGTGAAGTTGTGCATATGCATGTGAGGAGATGGGAATGAGTTGGAAATATTATGTTGGCACTTGAGATATGGCCTATGTGTTTTTCTGTAAAGAGTTATGCAGAATTAACAAAGCTTGGAAAATGAAAAGTACTTGGGAGAAAAGTACACTGACCTCAGACTGCCATTTTAGTTTAGTTTAGTTTAGTTTAATTTAATTTAGTTTAGTTTAGTTTAACACTCCAGTGTCTCCTCAGTAACAAAATCAAATCATCTAGACCACTGAGTGGGTGGTAACTTTTTCCTTGATGTTACCACCAAGACGTTACACAAATTCAAAATACTTCACATTTCCTCCTCTCTCTCTCTCATGCATATGGTTTAAAGTTAAAGATTGTTGCAGATAAATGGTGTGTTCCCCTCAAAGGCCACAGTCCACTTAGGTATTACATTTTATACCTAACTTTAAATACATGAATAATCTCTTGACTGTGGTGAGACTTCAGCAATTTGTAGGTGCGTTGGTCAACAGGGGTGGAGCCAAGTACATACATGAAATAAATATGTGTATTGAGCAGATACTTACACTTAAAGTTTTGGCTCAACATGGGAGCCAGTTTTACTTTGTTTGCTCTGATTTATCTGTTGACTTATGTCAGCAAAATTTTCTAGGCTTAACCCTAGAGAAAAAGTTAATTTGCCTGATAGGTAACAAAATGATTGTGATATACAGAATCCTCTTCATCTAAGTCACTACTGGAGATATAACCTAACACAGTCCAATAGGTTTCCATTAATTTCGGAAAATGTGTTTTTGGTCCATACTAGGAAATTTCTGGCACTATTTCTGGCAATAATGTTAAAAAGCCCATGACTAGTGAGATGGTTCATTAGGAGTAGGAACTTTCACTTAGCATCAAGTGCCTGAGAATAAGAAAAAAGGTACTATCATTGTTGTGCTAGGCAGGTCCTCTATATAAATAAACTCCATTCTTCCATGCTATCAACTCACTGTCTTTTATAAACACTGTGTTCATTTGAAGAGACAAAAATTGACATTTTCACTGTGATAGGTTTCAAATCTTTGTGTCATCATCTAAAGAATTCAAATTTCACACATGGTATGATTTATATGAAATTGCCATATAATAGTGCTTGTCATAAACCAAACTCAGATTGCATTTAGAGAAAAACATAGACAAAGAGCAAGGTTTTGTGTTTGGGTGGGCCTAGCTGAGCGAGAGACACCACTTCAGAAAAAGCTATCAGTAACTGTTTGATTTTATTCACTTGAGTTTTTTCTGTATTACTAAGGTACTGAAAGCCATGAATATAATCAGCAAGCGAGAAAAATGTAATTCAGCAATTCCTTTTCTCAAGAAAGCCCTGTAAAAACAACCAGGCAGAAGCCCAGCTATGCAGTTGTTGAAGACACTGATAAAAGGGACCCACATCAGCATCATGATAGTTAGATGTTCAGATCATGATAGTAGCATCATGATAGTTAGATGTTCAAAGAGAAATGTAACTACAATACACGTATTTTAACTCTCATTTATGAACTAATATTATTTAATGTACATTTGATCATTGCAACTCTTATGTAAATATATGAGTGTCATCATCCCACTCTCATAGAAGATAACTTTGGATGCTGAACATTGAAATCCAACATCTTCCAAAGTAGAGACTTTGGCAGGAAGGGCCAAGAACACCTTTCCTTCTGTTTTCAGAAATGCTGGAGTTTAGTTGCAGGCTCATGGGAATTCAACACCTCTTATAGGCAATCCTATTTAATATCAAAAGCTCCACAGTGAAAGACTAAGGCAACATAGCCTAAGAACCATCAAAAAATCCCAGTGCATGAAAAAAAAATGAAAAGAGAGAAAAAGAGGAAGGGAGAGGAATGCATTTTCAGCTGAATTCAGTGACTGGGAAAAATACATACCAACCAGTAATCAAAAGGCCATGAACTAAGTCTACAAAAATTTAGAATAACTATTGCCAAAATCAGCAACAGCAAATTACATAATAAAACAAACATAACTAAAAAAAAAATACACGTTATAAAGACCCATATCTGTCATCACTTTGACTTCTTTGCTTTATGCTCAGTCTGTATCATTCCTCCCTACTGCCTTACCAAAAAAAATAATTGCATTCTTCAGTATTTTTAGCTTTCTGAGTAAGGAATTATGATTCTTTGTACCTATAAAGTATTTTCCAGATGATGATATCTACTGCAAAATGAGCAGGCAACTTAAAAAAAGGAAAAGAAGTTGTTTTTCTCAGACCATATCTCACTGTTGGGATGTACATAGTTCTTAGGGAGAGGGCGTTCTAGGAGCCGTGTAAATTGGAAGGGATTTGAGCAGGAAAGCTTTTTACTTGCTTTGATAATCCAAGGGAGCAGCCTTTGTGCTCTGCACAGCACAGGACTCAGGCAGAGTTTCTGTGCTCATCTTATCCAAGGGCAGACGCTCCGGCACAGATCAAGTCTGCTGCCCTGTACAGTGCCCAGGATGACCTATTATGTTACGTTACCCTCTACCCTCACTACCCACACTATAAAACGAGTGCGTGCTGTAAACACGCTTCCCTGTGTATCCATGGGATGAGAGTAGGGAATGCAGGCTGCACATATGAATAGCGGAGATATTCTTGCAGCCCTGCCAAGAGATGCAAGAATAGCTCATTATCACGCAGTGGTGCCACAAAAACCATGACACAGGTTTTTATTTCCACTGTGATTTTAAATACTTTCTTGCAGATAAGCCACTCAGAGGATTAATAGTGTGATTTTTTCATCTATACAGAACAACTGCAAGTCAGGCAACCTCAAAAGTCACTCACATACTTATCCTCTGACATTATTTTGGTGGTTAGGGCCTAAGGAGCAAGTGTCATTTCCAAATGGTTTACGGGAATAAATAATTTTGTTTGCAGTGTTCGTGACTGCAGAGCTGCTGTAGCCCTTTGTCCCCTCGCAGGTTTTAGGAAAGATGCCTGTTTGTTGCTTCCTGGGATTCCAGCTCCACGGTTCAGTGGTCAGAAGATTAAACCAGCATGGACTGTTCAATCCTGTAAGGGTCAGAGACCTGAACCAGCAAGGCTCATCATCATTTTTCATGTTAAAATGTTCAGAAAAATCAACCTTTAGAAATTAAATAAATATTTTAGCTAAATTTTGACAGCAGGGTGATGTTCATCTTATTTGCAACATTCCTGTTGCCATCACAGTTACTATTCTTAAGCTGCTTTTGGGAGGAGGAATAAATGTTTCTAAGTATCAGTTGGTTTTACATGTTGTAGATACTTACTTATGTAGGTTAATTCCACTATAGGCAACCTTATCATCTCTTAAAGCAACTTTCTCACAGTTAAAAGAACCTATATGTTGATTCCGACATTTGAAAGCATTGAATGGAGTTGAGCATTCAGTTTAGACTGAAATTCCGTGTAGCTTGGACATAAAAGTAATTTACAGCCCCATTTGAGATTCCTGATTTACGAGTCTTCCAGAATTAAATGTATTGGGCATGTACCTCCTACTTTAAAGATTACATTTTCAAAAATCACTGGCATAATGGGTGACTTGAGAAATAATGTGTGATAATATGATTTAGTTAGTATTGCTAATTTGTAATAAATAAAGCTTATTTGAAAGTTAAGGGCTCAGTACTATCAACTTCCTGCCCATCTTTCTCAAATGCCCTATTCTAGATATTGCTAGTGAGAATGGGCCAATTCTAACTTACTTGAACTTACCTGTTATCATGGCAGTACATGGAAAGATTGAATCTCATAGATTAACGCACCAAACACAAGTAAAAGGAAGTCAGCTACGCACATATTCCTGCAAACGCCTGATGTACAAATAACAGCCATATTCATTTTTCCTAAAAAATAAATAAATAAAAATTGTTCTTTTGTTTTTAGAAACAATGCAATCTATTAATCATTTCATAGATATATAGACAAATTGGGAGAGAGATAAGTAATATATAAATATAAAGTTCTGCATCTTCAGTACATAAAACAAGCAAGAAAAGAACTTTAGGTAAAGTAAGCATTTTCAGCCTTTTTTAAGGGAATCTTCATTTAGAAGAGCTACTCAGGAAGAATAATTGTTCCCATTTGTTATTTTGCCTGGATGACTTTTGCAGAACTGTTTTTACCATCAATTGACAAATTTAGTGGAGGAAACAAATTACCCTATTATTACAGTATATTTGTGGCCAAAGGTCGAAATTCCAAATAAGCTGTGCAATCTGGTCATTTTTTTCCTAACAAATTCTAAGGATATTAACACCCACTTCCCAGTTTGCTTTGGTGTTACTTGTATTTAATGACTGGGCACACTTTTAATAAAGGTCCATCCTGCTCACTCTGCATGTATCCTCAGGGGTTGCGCTCTTGAGTGGACCAGCCTCACCTACCGAAACTTGTGACCTTTTCAGAAGGCTCCCTGTACTGCTTACAGCTTCAGTATTGTTTAATTTCACCTGGTCTCACTGGTTCATTAAAATTGCTTTGTATCAGCAGTCCTGCTATAAGCTTCCTCTGTTTTTACAGGTGGTAATACAGCTTTATTTAAAAGTTTCTTCTAAACTAACATTTTGCTTATTAAGGTTCTTTTACCTATTAGTGTGTCTTTGATTTTTAAATCACTTCAGTTTTTAATCAGTTTATAAGAAAAGATGGATTGGGAACTGACCTTTTCTAAGCCATGTATAGAGATTCAGACTACCATTTCTGTGGACCTATAAGTTAACTGTTCTGTCTAAGTAAGTCGCATATAGTCCCTCCACAGTCAATGGGAGAAACTGAATAGTTCTTTGGGCTTTTTTTTTTTTTTCCTTTTCTTTTGCATTGGGGATGAAAGTAATTAACATTAAAGAAACAGACAACATCTAAGCAAGGGAGTTAACAAATAGGGAATTAAAGCCCAGAGTCATACTGTATTCATTGCATGCATCTTGATTTCCCTGAAGGATGACATTTATTTCTTTAAAATTTTAATGGAGGCTTGGAATACAGGCTGCAGTACACGCATTACTCCTGATACTCAATATGAAAAGGGTCTAATAAATCAATAACCAATGGATCAGTGAGTCACTGCTGATAATAACAGTGATTTACATCAACAGTATCTATCAAGAGTAATCAAAAAGTGTTGGAAAGCAGATTTACAAATGAATTGTTTTCTAAGTGGTGTCTGACTGAGTAGGGAGGAAATACATTAAAGCAGATACTAAATTACAGTTGGAACATGGTTATAGAGCTGTTTCAAATTTAAAGGTGACAAAACACTACTGCTTCTTTACTGTCTCTGTATGAACACTCACTGGCAGAGATCAAGCTGAGTTTATTAGTTTGACGCATATCCTCACCACCAAACCAATTTTTTTTTTAAACACTACATTCATAAGTTGAAAGTTCAACACATGGAAAATATTGTTTCTGCTAATCTGTGAAAGCCTTTTTTCACAGGTGTCACATATAGATCATTCTGGCTGCATCAGCTGAAGCAAATGTGTAATGCTGGGGAACTGTCACCCTCCTGAGTATTTCTGTGAGACAGTCCTAAGGGCAGGCAGCCCTGCTAACTGAAGCTTTTGTAATGACCCACATCTTATGTAATGCTACAAAGGTGATGAAAAGTGAATTCAGGACAAAGCTTGTTGGCCCAACTGCAATAACACTCCCAAGGCAGACACATATATAGCTAAATATTTGAGCCATGGGACATTTGACTTTCATGTCCATAAGATTCTCTTGGTTTCAGTAGGTAAAATTGACACTTCCTGACCTTGGTTTCTGTAGTATATTTCATGGGCACATGCACTGTGTTTATTACTCAAAAAAAAAAAAAGAAAAAAAAGAAAAAAAAGAGTGATCCTGCATTTTCTTTATCCTATAAATGTGGTTGATTCACAGATTCTCTAATTAGTGCAATCTTTCCCACTTTAGGCACTTCTTTCAGTTCAATCTTCAAATATTCTTGATACTGCAGGCAAATGTGCATACAACTTTTTCATAATAGTCTAAAATACCAATGGTTTCTTGTTAGGTACCAGAAGCAGCAAAGAAAATGTGATAAAAGAATAGAGCACTAGCATTTATTTTAGTATGTCGTTTCTATTCCCTTGTAATTTTATCATTTTTGTGTTGCTCAGACCAGGATCTTTCTACTAAACGGCTTCAGCTTCACTTGCTGTTTCCTCAGCACTGCCATCATTTTGTGTTCACATGAAGATTTACAGCCTTCCATTGCCTTAGTCTGGAGTGACTCGGCACAGGCCTGGCAGTAGACAGATGACTATGGGAATCTTGATAAACTCAGTAACACAAAAATTTCATGAAATCAGATGGAATTCTTAGGATACACTTTGGCCCCCTTTGCATACTGATAGACATCAGGTGCTGCTACTTTTTGGATATGCAGAAGTAATTGTGAATGCATTCAGCATATTCAAAATATTAAGTTTGGCAAAATTTTATCTGCTACCTCAATTGGAAAATACCATCAGTAAATTCAGTATAGTAAAGCCATGCAGGTCACATATCCCCTAGTTGTCATTCCCAATTCAGCTCAGATAATACAGATCTTGATACTGAACGTTGCTTTGTTTTAATGGTTGAAGGAGAGAAAAAATATTAGACCCCTGTATTTTTCCCACTTGCAGCCCTCAGTGGAATAGCTCTCGTTCACAGTTACACAGGGAATAAGAAATGCAAGTCCATTGAAATGTGTAATATCCTTACGTTACTCTAGTATCTGCAAAGGAATCTTCCAAGACATAATTTTGCCACAGACCAGATGACACTACTAGGCTTTCAGCTGTGTTCACATAGAGATGTGCATGGACCACAGACTATGCTTACTAAAAAATAAAAAGTCCTACTGACTTTACTAGAGTTTGATTCATCCTCTTAATACGATTCAGTTACATGCAAACAGGTAAAGTCAAGAACATCTTCATAATTATATCTCTGTAATTGTGTAGCTCTCCAGGGAAAAGGAAGGAAGGAAGGAAGGAAGGAAGGAAGGAAGGAAGGAAGGAAGGAAGGAAGGAAGGAAGGAAGGAAGGAAGGAA